>JAXQQM020068889.1:0-75706 GCA_034641835.2 Pinus albicaulis
GCTAGATAAGATGAGCTATGAGCTAGATGAGTACCCAAACAAGAAAATAATTCCGTCCAAAAATTTCCTGTAAAAATGGGATCTCTGTCACTTGCTATAATCTTCAGGTTTTGCATGTAGATGTTGAACTGTTTCTATAAATGCAGTAGCAACTATACTTGCTTTAAATGGATGAGATAATGCACAAAAGTGTGCATACTTGGTAAGTCTATCAACTACCACCATGATGACACTCTTTCCTTCGGACTTAGGTAAACCTGTGATAAAATCCATTGAAATATCCTCCCAACGTTGACTTGGAATGGATAAAGGTTGTAGAAAACCCGAGGTCTTAATTATCTCAACTTTATTTTTCTGTCAAACCAAACATTCTGCCACAAACTTTTGAATATCAGATTTAAGGCCATCCCAAAAAAGTTATTTCTTCACCCTGTGGTAAGTTTTTAAAAATTTCAAGTGTCCTCCTAAAGGAGAAGTATGCAATTCCAAAAGAATATTTTGTTTTAGTTGGGAATTATTTCAAATATATAAGTGATATTTGTACCATAAGGAATCATTTTTCCAAATAAAAGTATCAGATGTACTAGGATCTTGCTACAAATTTTGAATAAGTGTCTACACTTCTTTGTCCTTCTTCCATTCATCCCTTGCTTCGGTTATCCAATCTGGTTGGATAATACAAATGGCACAAATAAATGCTTCCACCTCTTCATCCTTTCTTGAGAGTGCATCTGCAACAACAATTAGCTTCCCTTTTTTGTAGATGATTTCAAAGTCATAACCTAACATCTTCGTGACCCATTTTTTTTGTTCTTCTGAAGATAGTCTTTGTTCCAAAAAGTTTTTAAGATTAGCATGATCAATTTTTACCTTGAAGTGTCTTCCCATTAGGTAAGGTCGGCATTTCTTTAGTGCATGTAGTGTTGCCAACATTTCATTCTCATAAATATCCTTTTACAAATAATTTCCTTTGATTGGACGACTTTTAAAAGCAATGGGTCTTCGTTCTTGCATTAAAACATCACCAATTCCATTTTTTGAGGCATCACATTCCACAATAAAAGTTTTTGTGAAGTCTAGCATAGCTAAGACTGGTTCTAGGTGCATTGCCTCTTTAAGATGTTCAAAGGCCTTAGTTGCTTCAGGAGTCCATGAAAATGCATCTTTCTTCAATAATGTTGTTAGAGGTGCTGCTATTCTCCCATAATTCTTAACAAACCTGCGATAATACCCTGTTAACCCGAGAAATCCTCGCAACCTCTTTATGGTTGTCGGGACTTTCCATTCCTTAATGACTTTAATTTTGTTAGGGTCTACTTTAACACCCTCGTGAGATACAATATGACCCAGATATTCCACCTCTTGTACTCCAAAGAAACATTTGGATGTTTTTGCATATAATTGTTTCTCCTGCAATAGTTTGAGCACCCTGTCAACATGTTCAACATGATCCTTCCAAGACCTGCTATAGATTAGTATATCATCCAAAAATACTAGCACAAATTTTCTAAGGAAGGGTTTGAAAATGGAATTCATCAACCCTTGAAATGTAGAAGGTGCATTGGTAAGGCCAAAAAGCATGACCAAAAATTCATAATGACCCTCATGAGTTCGAAATGTTGTTTTTGGAATATCTTCAGTCTTCATTCTAATTTGATGATATCCTGAACGAAGATCCAACTTGGTAAATAAATTGCTCCATGTAATTCATCCAATAATTCATCAATCACAGGAATGGGAAATTTGTCTTTAATGGTGAGCTTATTGAGCTCCCTATAATCCGGACACATTCGCCATGATCCATCCTTCTCGTGTACCAACACTACAGGAGCAGAGAAAGAACTTTGACTGGGTTGAATTATACCCGCCTCTAACATTTCTGCAATCATACGTTCAATTTCGCTCTTTTGGAAGTAAGGATATCTATAAGGCCTGATGTTTGGAGGAAAAATTCTTGGAATCAAATGAATAGCATGATCATGATCACGAATAGGTGGGAGTCCTTTGGGAGTTTCAAACACCTTGGAATGATTGTCCAAGACTTGTTGGAGATCTGCAGAAATAGATGATTTTGATGTCGGAACTTCTAGTGAGCATAATTGTGCAATTACGCCTCATTGTTCTTTCTTGAGAAGCTTTGTCATGACATTAGAGCTTATTATCCTTCCCGGCTTCCCTTCAATACCCCGTAATTCGACTTCCTTTCCTTCTGAAAAAAATTTCAAGAAAAGGTCTTGAAAATTAAAAGCTACCGTCCCCAAAGATTGTAACCATTGTACTCCTAGTACAACATCAGCACCTCCCATAGGAATGGCAAGCATTGGACTAGTCAATACATATTCCCCCATGGTTAGCTTGATATTATGGCATTTTCCAGAGCAATTTATAGTTCCTCCATTTGCCACCATCACTTGACATTCTGGTGCTGGGTATAGGAAACAATTTAATTCCTTGGCTACCTTATAATGAATAAAATTATGGGTGCTACCTGAATCAATCAACACTATTACCCTTTTCTTCTTTATATGTCCTTCTATCTTGAGAGTTTGAGGAGTGGTAATTCCTGCCAGTGCATTACACGATATGGTCGGATTCATTTCTTCTTCTTCCAGGGGTGGTTCCTGGTGTATATCCTCTTCTTGTTCATTTTCTTCTTCTTCTTCACAATCTATGTAAAATAATTTCTTCTCAGCACACTTATGACCTTTAGTGTATTTGCTATCACAACTGTAGCAAAGCCCTTTTGCTCTTTTTCTTCCAATTGTTGTGGTGTCAACCTTGTAGGTTGTGGAAGTCTAGGAGTAGCAACACTTCCATCTTTATAGATGTGAGTGGTAGGCTTCCTTGTCGCCATAATTTTACATTCAATTTTTCTTGCCAACCTGAATGCCTTCTCCAATGAATCAGGTTCCCAAACTCGAACTTCATGTTGGATGTTATCCTTTAAAGTCCCTATGAAGACATCAATCCCGTGTTCCTCTGGAATATCAGTTACCCTTATATTCAATTTTTGGAAGTCCTCAATGTGCTCCCCCACTAAACCCTTTTGTTTGAGATTTATCAATTGGCTAAAGAGGTGTTGCTCTTTGTATCCTCATAATGTGCTATCATTTCCTCCGTAAAAATTGACCAAGTGACAATTTTTTACGGGAGCAAAGCCATCGATACCATACAAATGTATTTTTTTCTAAATGTAAAGTTGCAATGCGTACCTTTTGTGTGTTTTGCACATTATTGAGATCAAAATATTTCTCCATATGTAGTATCCATGTTACGGGATCCTTGCCATCAAACTTCCTCATATCCATCTTTGGAATATGGTGGTTCTTCAATCCAACATTAGAGTTTATGAAATCATGATTAACATTTATTTTGTTCTCATCATGAGTTTCCTCTACTATCTTTTCTCCATTAGGAATCATTTCTTGTATCAAATTTTACAAACCTTCCTTCAAACCTTCCATGTCTTCCTTCAAACCTTCCATTTTTTCTTCCATACCATTCTTCAAACCATCCATATTAGCTTCCATGCTTTTCTTCAAAACATCCATTTCATTTTTTGTTGCTCTTTGTGAAAGCGAAATATGGTGCACTTGCTCTTGTAATTTTTATATGTCATGTTGCATTTATTCATCTTCATGAGTCATAGTAGAGCCTTCTGAAGGCTTAATGGGTGTTGAATTCTTTTTAGGGGGAATTTTAGAACCCAATACTGACATCATCATCTTGTCCTGATGATGAACCACACTAGCTGGTTCGAAATGCGTCGACACAATTTACTCGAATGTGATTTTCACCGAAAGATTTGATACATCAAATTGATTCTTCAAACAATGACTTATGCAATTCGGAAAAAAAATACACACCTTTTTCTTGATTTTGAGGAGCTCGATTTTGAAATTGAATTATCTCTATGATTTTGGATCTTCAATATCTGAAATTCAGCCCTGTAGTAGCACTCTGAATCTTCTTTCGAATGCCACAGGTCTGACTTGATTTGGACTTTTCAAGGAAAATATTGTGAAACAAGATCTGAAATTTTTGACAGGACGTTCCTCATGATTTTGGCTTCGCTCTGTAAAAATTTCAGCTTCTGTGCCTTTGTATAAAAAAATTTATAGCGAAAATGTCACGTTTACCTGTTTGGAGCAGCGAAACCCTAGAATCCAAAGTTCTGATACCAAATGTTATGAAACCATCTCCAAAAATAGAATAAAAGAAATATCAATGCCTTAAAAATAAGCCACTTCAAGGGGGCAACCTCCAATACATTACATAAATGAACAATTCTTGGATGATACAAATGACATAACCTCCTTTCTATATATAGGAGCCCATGGGGCCACAATGTAATCCTAACCAACCTAACAATAATAATGTAAAGGCACAATAATAACAATATGGGGGTTATAGGGGTACAAAAATAACAATAAGGGGGTTACACTAACAAAAATAAGGGACTATACTAGTAATATAGGGACCTAACAAAAAACATGGAAAATGAAGAAAATATAGGCCACATTAATCAAAAGGCTTCTGAGGATCAGATCATGGCTTTTGATTAGTTCAGTTTTGGAGCTTTCATTTTTCTCTCTCTCTCATAATCTTGGACACTTAGAGGTTTCTTGGAGCACTCTTGGAGGAGTGTGGTACACTTGGGATTTGGAGCAAGAAGGCAAAGGAAGAGGAGTAAATCACAAGAGGACATTGGAATCAGAAACTACAATGGGTTTTTCTTGCAGGTACTAAGTTGCATGTATGTTTTCCTCACTATTTTTGGCATGCATGGCATATGCATGTGATTTCTTGGTCATGATTTGTCATTGGGATGGAGTATTTCCTAGATTGACAGTGGTTTTTCGTAGCCTTTCCATTTCCTAGATAGTCATGGTGTTGTGGGTTTTACTTTTGTTTTTTGGTTGGTTTTCATGTGCATTTGGTTGTGGGTTGCATTATTAGTTCCTGGAAGCCTTGGTTGGACAAACACTATGGAAACCCTGTAACACCTTGGGTTGAGTTACTTTCTTGGAAGCCTTGGTTGGACAAACGCTCTAGAAGCCCTAGTTGGACAAACGCTCTAGAAACCCGATGGAATTTGAGGGTTGAGTTACTAGTCCTGGAAGCCCTTGTTGGAATAAAATATCTAGACCCTTGGACAGCTTGGGTAGAGACCAATCTGGTGATGGTTAGTGATGTCCAACAGTGAGGTGG
The DNA here is from genome assembly GCA_034641835.2 of Pinus albicaulis. Taxonomy (NCBI): domain Eukaryota; kingdom Viridiplantae; phylum Streptophyta; class Pinopsida; order Pinales; family Pinaceae; genus Pinus; species Pinus albicaulis. The sequence continues at coordinate 5,212 of JAXQQM020068889.1, forward strand.
AATCATTGGTTGAGGGTTGATGTGGTTTGTCCTCTAGAAGCCATGGTTTGATTTTGATGGATTTTTTTTATGAGATCCCACATTCGTGCTTGGAATATGGCATGACTAGCTAAAGAGAGATTTGGATCAGCTATGTCTATGGTCAGGTGGTACGTGGAAGTCCCAGACTTGGTTACATTTTTCTTATGGAAATAAGAGCTTGTTTCCTCTTGTATTGATGCGTAAATATGCTTGTTATTATGTGGCTTATATGGATGTTTTATTATTTTCAATTCTGATGTTTATATGCTTGTTATGAATGTGTTCTATGATAGTGATGATGTATAGCTCTCATCATTTTTTGACTTGTAAATGAATGAACAATGAATCTATGACCTAATATATGATAATGCAGCTAATTTGATGAGGCAACAATTCTTCTAAGTTATTCTCAAATAAGTATGAGACCCTATGCTCATATCTATTGTTTAAACCTGTAGATTACATATTTGTGACATGTTTAATAAAATACACGTCATGATTAGTAGGGGTCCAGTCAAGTCCTTGTTCAAGTGATTGCATTAATATCATTATTCTGTTGTTATTGTTCATTTATAAAAGTGTCATGAAGTTTTGGGCAGCTTTTTGAAACATGTGCCTGAAAAAGTGGCAAAAAAATCGGGTCGTGGGCTCAAAACTACCTGGAAAATTCCCCAGTCACACAAATTCCCATGTTATGCGAGCGATTGGAGGTTTCCAGTCGCACTCTTTCCCATATCAAGGGAGTGACTGGAGGACTAATGCACTAAAAGGTCAGTTTGTCTCAGGGGCTAGCCTCATGGAAGGTTTGGATGGATCTTGGATGTCCTATAGCATGTACAAAAGGTCTTTGTTTTTGTGTTTCGTCGATTCGACTTCCTCAGTTGACACATAGGGAGTTGAATCATATCATTGTAATGCTTCATCACATTTTTACCCTGGTTCTCCAGTTACTTGGGTAGATGTGGGAGGGGGGTGTTACAAATTGGTATCAGAGCATGGTTCACCCCTCGAATTGGATGGGCGGTGCATTGGCCATGCATTCATGTCGGTTGCATATGTGTTCTGTATGTTTATGGTATATGTGCTTGTTGCATATGCATGGTGTTGATCATGTTTGCAGTGATGTTATCATGTGAAGGTTGATGGGGTTGTTGTATAATGTGTCGTCATGAGTGTATGATTGGTTATGCATGTCAAGTGCTTACATGTTGTTGAGTGTGCATTGGTATGGTTTTTCTTGTCATGCATAAGGTCCTGGTATGTGATTGATATGGTTGTGCATTGATGACTGGACTATGGTTGGAATGATGTTTATATGTTTTTTTATCAATTTTCTACATATTTATATGTTATTATGATTATGTTTATACATGTATTAATCTTATTGGTTGATATTGCAGATGAGATATCCTCCCCAAATGATGCTAAGATACGTTGGTTTGTATATGATTTGGTTTAGATGACATAGTATGCTTTGTAGGAAGAAATCAAAATGACTAGCAAGATGGTAGACTACATATATTCTCCCTATGAATCAGAAGAAAAACTTGGTTCTGGGCACTCTTCTGACTAAACAGACACATTGAGAAGTCTGAAGGAATAAATAAGGAGTTGCAAAGCAGATAATGATAGAATCATACAGATACAAGAGAAACAAGTAGAAGTCAATCCAGTAATTTTTTAGAGTTTGTCATAATTGCAAAGACGAGGGCCACTTTGGATTAGCTATCGACAGGGGGATGGGACTAATGGGGCATATAGTATTCGGTCTCATGGTGGACACAGGTCAGATAGAGATGACACGATCAGAGATGGTAGATTCTTGGACACTCCACATAGGAGAGGTGATAAACAAAAGTATTATTCTAGTTTTGGTTTTGACAGGAACTATGATCCTCATTATTATCATCCTTATAGGAGGAGCAACAGGGGATATTTACCAGATGAGTTTAAGAAAGAAAATCCACCTACATTTTATGGATAGATGAAAAAATCACAAGATGCAGAAGCATGGTTTCTTGGTATGATGAAGTTCTCCAGGTTGCATGATTACTCATAAAACATGAAAATCAAAATAGCTACATTCAGACTCAAGGGTAAAGTAGATATTTGGTGGGAAGATGTGAAGAATGTCAGAGGTATTCATGAGGAGGAATTTCCTTGGAGCGAATTTGAGATACTATTATGGAAGAAGTATCTATTGAAGGGATATTATGACGACTGGGAAAAAGAGTTTTATGAGCTAAAGATTAGATCTATGAATATGAGGAGTACACGAGAATCTTCTTGGAGTTGTTGAGGTATGTGCCTTACCTCAAGGAGGAGAAGGCCAAGATTCATAGATTCATCGATGGGTTGTTAATAGAATTCAAATATATGATTGATTTTGATGAGCCTAAATCATTGGAGGAGAGCATCCAAAAACTAAAGCATTTTTATGAGAAATCGAAGCACAGATCTAAGACTAAGCGGGATTGGAAGGGTAATGATAAGAATAAAGGTAAATGGGATATGAAGTGAGAAATACCTCAGGATATAGGTAAAAAATATAATAAATCACCGCACAAGAAGCTCAATGCATCTGAAAAAGGGCAGGGATTTCAGTTTGAGGAGCAGAACAAGGGTGTGGGCTGGAAGCCTATACAAGGTTGGACTTGTGGCAAATATCATCATAGGAGAGTTTTTCCACTACATCAGAGTGGTAGAAAGTAGATATACAGTGCTCAGGAGGCGCAGACAATTAGGGATGTTGGACATAGTGTTCCTAGGATCTATGTAGCGCTAGATAACAGGTAGGCAAATCACCAAGCGTCTATTATTGAGATGGATGGTAAGCTTGTGATCAAGTTGTTTCAATTTTGATTGACCCTAGATATAGTTATGTTAATCTTGACCCAGTGGATAAGTGTGGTTTGAATAAACAAATTCATGTTGAATCTTGGTTAGTGCAGTTGGATAGAGGTACCAAGAAGTGAGTTCATCATTGTGAAAGAGCTTGTGCATTTGACTCGAATGTGTGAAAATTCTACAATGTAGAATTCTACTGTAGCTACTGATTATATTTCTTCTATTGCATTCTCACACAATTATTTAACATTTTTTGTGTTAAATATCAAAATAAAATATGTTGCAGACTTCATGATAAATAATCAACATGAAAGAAATAGCACAAGTATTCACACATAGACACCGTTATTTTTGGACAATTGTCCCCAAAAAAACCTAACTCAGGAAAACCGGTGCAACAGATATGAGGGTTTCTTTATTATGCATAAATTCTAAGTACGAATGTGTGATTTTATTTATCAATCAATCACCTGAAGAAATATGATGAGAATAGGCTTAGTGAGACAGTTCTCACTTCACCACGAAGTTCTGGCACTAACCTGCACCCACTCTGAGTGTCTCTATGTGATTTTTGCACAGTGACTGCGTCACTACTATTGCTGCTTGTTATGGCTGCCTTGGTGCTCACTGTTGTGTGAGACTAGAGTTTTCTCCTCTTTCAGAAATTCCCTCCAGTTACTGGATGATCCCTAAGTTGTCTCTCCAACTAAAATCAAAACTCCCTCTTCTACTCTGCATTGGCCTAGCGTAACTGTTGCTTGGATATCTCTGTGTTGTTGCTATGGCTCCATTCTCACTTCTCTTCCCACGCTCATTTTTTAGAATTTCTACCTCTTTTGGATTTCACCTTCCCCTCTCTACAATCGAGAACCACTTTGATTCTTCCTTCAGCTAAAGAAATCAATCTCTTGATTCTTTCACTGTTTGATGTGTGTTTTCCATAGGCCCCACACCCTCCTTATAATATTTCGTTGACCCTTCAACGACCAAGATTAAAACATAATCAAGGGCTAAGATTAATTGGGAGTTAATCCATGACTTTATCTAGAAGATTCACACTTAGTTTAATTAATATCCTTTAATTAATCAGTTTCCCTAAGTTTAGACTTAGGAAAACATTAAAAAAATGATTAATTAATTTAATTAAACCATCTCTAAGTGGAATTTTCCAAAATCCTTTCTGGGTATTATGGAATACATGTGTCTTAGCCTATATACAAAATTACAAGGCTAGAACACATCCGATGCTACCATAAATCAACACTCCCTCTTAGCGAGAAGAAGTTCTCTATAAATACAACTCTATGTGCTTCTCACGACTTTTGTAACATCTTGTTTTTGTGCTGTTGATGCTACTCAACAACAACGCACAAAAATGTTACTATTATTCTTGATGACTCATAGTATGATCTTAGCGCCCTTTATGCTATGACTCCCTCCTTCAACTGCGTTGAAGATCCATTGACTACCGAAATGGATTTTCGGTCATAACCAACTGTATTCTGAACTGAGTGAACTTAATCCTCCCCAGAGCCTTAGTGAGTATATCTGATGTTTGTTCTCCTATGGGAATGTACTGGAGTTGTACAGCCCCACGCTACACACAGTCTCTGATAAAATGACACATGATGTCAATATGTTTGGATCGATCATGAAATATCGGATTTTCAGACAGTTTGATACAACTATGATTGTCACAAGAATGCACGTAGGCTCCATCCCCCGCTCCTTAATAGACCCAATAAGAAGTTTCCGAAGCCAAAATGGCTTCGCATGTAGATGTACCGATGCTATGTACTTTGCCTCACTTGTGCTTGTTAGGGTCCTTGATTTGGCCGACAGAGCCAACAGACGATGTAACATCAAACCAAGCTGAGCCCAGAATAGACCTAGCCTTCCTGGACTCAGAGAGGGCTCTCTCTATATGTGTAAAAGATATCGGTGTGTTTGCTTATGGTGTTTCTGATATTAGGCTAGTTGTGAAATGAGTTTTTGATTTTTTTGGTTTTTTAAGTTTTGTGAGGGATAAAACTGATCAAAGATATAAAAATGGATAACAAGAAGTTAGATCAACTGGGCTATGGGGTCAAACAGGTCAAGGAAGCTATCAGATGATGATGTAAGGCTGCTGTAGGGCCGATTTGATTCAAGGTAGAAAGGATCTTTGGGAAAAATGGAGTAAATGGACATCAAGTTTGTGAAAGACGAGGGATTTCAAGTATAACTTAGTTGATAGCAGACATAAACATGTTATAGCAAGCCATTAATCATGCTAGATGTAACTATGAGCTAATTAATACATAGAAATCAAACATTCCAGCCATACATAGAAGTATAAGACCCTCTAGCTTTGGGAAATGGCTATCAGACTTTGGGGAAAACACATAAGAAGGACTAACAACTCAAAATACTATGCCGGAACGCCTAAACACAGTCTTTAAGTTATTGGGCACTTTGACAAACAAGCTTTCATAGTTTTAGGCAAAGGGCTAGATCGGGACTAGGCCTCCTTGGTTCAACAAGATGATAATCTAATCAGTCAAAGAGATAGTTTCATGGACATAACTATGGACAGTCATAGGTAAGCAGGGCACACCATACATCCTACTCAACATGCATAGAACTTATGAATAAAACTAGCAACAATACCTTAAGTTACTAAAGAGCAGTTAAGAATTCTTTAGCATAACTAAGGAAGAAGAAAACATAAAGCTATGAAGATTCAGGAATTTTGAGGTGCCTCCATGGGCATATCTCAAAACTAATCTCTACTGATCTATAGTAGCAAGAAGCATGTATCATGAATGAAAAACTAGAAGACAACAACAAAGCAAGAAAAACTATACCATTCTAGCATGTCATGGAATCCATCAACAATCCTTCATCATTCCTCAAAAGCATCCAAGAGGCAGTCCAAAAATCATAACACAAGTATGTTCTTCAAAGCTCATATGACCAATATATTGATTCTTCTCTCAAGTTCAACCTCTGTTTTACAATGAAACCCATGGAATAAATAGGCTTGAGGGAGGAAAACCTCATGGAGCAACTAGCTATCCCATTGGCCAAGTCAAAATATCTAAACTTGTCCTTGAGGCTTTGCAAAGCCCAAGGCACAAAATATCCCATAAAATATCTAAAAAATGCTAAAAAAGGAAATTATATTGACTTTGCAACATTTTCCAAGTGCAAAAATAGCTAAATGCACATTTGGAAAAAGCAGATTTTTGAGGTTCAAAAATTACAAAAATACTTCAAATTTATATCAGGAAAAGGTCCCCTGACTTGCCGGAAACATTTGGCAGCCTTCCTGGTGTCGAAATGAGGCTCATGATGGCCCGTTGGAAAGCTCTTTGTGTCTACTTTCCGGCGCAACTAAAATCACCTCAATCTGATGCCTGAAAGTCCTCCAAATCTATACCTGTGTGTAAAAAGCCAGGAAATAGCAGACTGCTGATATGACGGGCAGAATGTGCAAAAAGTGAGCATTTTTCGCCAATTTGAGGGGGCGAATGATCTCCAAATGCTCTGAAAATCGCTGGGGACCTGCTCATAGAATTATGGCATCCATTGGTATCATCCTTCTCCTTTGACAAATCTTCAAACTGAAATGGCGAATTTATGAGTTTTCGACCAAAAACCCAAAAAATGCCAAAAAACAAAAAGTTGTTGAAATGGGCCCAAACTTGGCACATATGACCCTCAGGGGTCCATAGCAACATGCTCCGAAGCTGAGGCCAAAATATCAAGGGCTGATATGCTTTTCTCCTCTTTTCGTGCCGCGCGCTTCCCCTTTGCCTTCTTCAATTTCTCTTGGGCTGCCTTTAGTTTGCGCCTGGCAAACTGATTCAACTTCTGAAAGTGATGAGTCCTCTTCCTTTGCAGCTCTAGATCTCTGTTCACCCTCTCAAGCTTCATTTCCAAGTGTTTGTTAGCTCTTTCAAGCCATGCCTCTTTGTTTTCTTCAATTTCCTGCTCAAGGAGTGTAGTGAGAGGAAAGGCTTGGAGATGGGCTTGTTCTTCTGCTTTCTGCTTTTCCAAGGCTCTTTTAAGCCCGATGGTCCTAGGCCTCTTCCGCCTAGGCTGGTCTTCCTCCTCTTCCTCATCAAACTCACCAATGATTTCTTCTATCCTTGCTTGCGCCTTAGCTGCCTCATTCTTATATTTGATCGCCCGTGCTTCATGAACAGCTGTGTGAACATTCATCTGTTTGTTTTGAATCTCTAAGAAGTGGTTGAAGTTCCTTGCTCTTTGAAGATCCTCCTCTAATGCCTCAATTTGTCCCTCTTTATGAATTAGAAGGTTTTCAAGAAGGCGGGCCTCATTATCACAGTCATCGCTTTGGATTGGGATGACAGCTAATTCACCTCCATGCTTTGTACTTTCTCCAACTTTGCTTTTCCCTTTGAAGGCCAATCTTGCGCTTTTCCTCCTTGGCATGCTAGTAGGTGTCCTTTTGGGCGATCTCCTTTGGCTAGGAACAACCTTTGTTACTGTTAGAGTGGCAGCCTTAGACCCTCTCTTCCTTGCTGTGCTGAGCTTGGTTCTTTTGGGAGGAGGAGACATAACTGATTTACCCTTGACATCTTCTTGAACTTGCTGCTCTTCTTGAGGCTGATGGATGTCTTCCTCTTGCTATTTACTTTGCTGCCCCTGTTTGCCAGCATTAGCTTGCTGATCTTCATCAATGCCTTGTTCATTTGGTGCTTCAAACTGCTTCCCTTCTTCGCCAAAATCAAGCTGCTGTTGTGCTTGGATTTCCTGCTCTTTTGTGGCTCAAGATATGGCTCAATTTCCTGCCCAAGCTGTTGTTCCTGTCCTTCCATATCAAGCTGTTGATCTTCATCTTGGACCTGTTTACCTTCACCTTATATTTGCTGCTGTTTACTACCCTCTCCTTCTTCCTGTTGACTTGGCTGTCCTGTAGTCATTCTGAGCCTTCTAGGAGTAGGCCTACTGGACAAAGGTACCAGGCGATGGATAGGCTGAGTGGGAGACACATGGACAGGAGGAACAGTAGAGAAATCTGGATGACTAATGAATACATCCCATGGAACCTCTTTTTTCTCTAGCTGGTGTAGGAAGATAATCTTGATCAGAGAATGATGGAAAAGGGAAGGTATTTGCAGAGGTGGGGCCTTCTTCTGGATAGTAGATGCCATCTTCTCGATGCTCTTGAATAAAAAGTAAGGGAGGTTTAGTTGCCTGTTTCTAGTAAAATGCATCAATAATCGGACATGGTAGGCATAAACTCGATCAAACCTCCCTTCACAAGTGAAATATTTCATTATGACTTTCATAAGAGGAGTATAGCTGTCAAGGAGATATGAAAAAGGGAAAATAGCAGTGAAAGCATCTCTATGTTCAGGCTTGATGAAAGGCTTGTAATCTTCTAAATCAAGATGAGCCTGTTTGAACCATTTTTCGCCATGATATGGAATCTTGGTGGCCTTGGACACATACCTTGGAGAAATCTTGAAATCAAGACCTGCCACTTGGAAATGTTTTTCTTTGAATCTCAGGGCGCACAAGTGTGTTAATGGCGAAAATTTTTTTACCTCTTCTATCTTCTGGCAGAAATCTAGGCAACCTACTTCATGGAAGTTGAAAAGGACAGATGGATGAGCATTAACCTCTTCTGTAGAGATTGGCTCATATCTTTTGTGCGGACCGCTCCTGCTGTCTTGCCTTGGAGGCATTTTGACCTAAATATGCTTTGGAAGAAACAAACTGCCTCACTGTGTGTAAACTGCCCTTTTGGAGTCAAACTGTGTCAATGTACTGCTTTGACAGAGAAACAATGTAATTTGGATGATTGCACACTGTTTCCTTACAATATAAAGAACCCTTTCTCTTTCAGAAAAAGGCCTTCTATCTTGAATGTACCTCAGCCAGGCAGATTTCTCAATAAGAGACCATATAGTGAAAAGGAGCCAACTGTTAGGTGATTTATCTGTGCACAGTGTTAAGAAATCACCTTTTTCTTGTGAATTTTTAGAGGTCAATCAACACATCTGTATCTTTGCCCAAGGTAGACTTTGCAATCATTAACAACCTGATTTTCTTAGTGTGCCAACATTCAACAAACTTGCATATATGCAATCAACCCTTAGTGCAATTAAACAGTCACTGTCACAGTCAGAGAAAAGAGGTGACAAGCTATAAAGTTTCAACAGAGGTTGTAGCAGCTTATCTCTTTCAAAATAATCAGTGGCCTCCTTATCAATGTAACTCTTGCCTTTGCAGAAAGAACCTCTACTCTATATGAGCATTACTTATCAATCAGCTTGAAAAACAAAAGACATTCAGGCAACGAACACAGTGAACACTGTCCTTTTGTGAGAAGTGTGAGCAACTTTCCCCTGTAGTTTTCCGCTCTTTTTCAACAACCTTTTTTCTGATTACACTTCGCTGTTTAATAATGTGGCAATGTTCTGAAGATAGTGTGAAAAGTTTTCCTTTAGATATAAGCGCTGTCTCTCTATAACAAAACCCTCTTTTTGCCTCTCTAGAGGTTTCTTTTGAAGTGGCAGTCAAAGATTTTGCAACTAACAAACTTCCCTTAAGCAAAACACTGTTCATAGTTCAATCACATATTCTTTCCTGTAGGTGCCTTAAAATAACACATTCAGCATCTTATCACAGTTTTTACACTTCGAGACCTCACACAGCAAAAAAACTATTTTTTCAGCTATGGTGACAAGGTTTGGAAGTTCTGTGTGCTGTGGTATGAGGAATTTGGAGAAGTTTGACACATGGTTCTCTCTATAGGCACTCTTAGCAGTGTATTTATCATTCAAATACAGCTTCAACCCAGGGGTATTTTCACAGCAAAATCATTTGACAGACATGGTGATGTAGCAAAAGAAATGAGGACAAGCCACTCCTTTGATTTGACCCTAACCTTGCTAGGCAGCTTCTTAAAATATATGTCGATATATAAACCAGGTCAAACTCAACAATTTGTCTCACACCGCAGCTTAAAAACAGGGCTTTTTAAATCTTCATGTCACTTAGCTCTTGGTTTCAAAAACTGAGAAGGCATATGGGAATACCTTGAGAATATGATGGAGGAGCTTATTGATGAGTTTAGTCCAGCTCCGGAGGCTTTTGAATAGCTTAAGAGGATCAAAGAGGTGAGCGACGTGCTGAGCTCTCAGAGTGCCACGCCGAACAGTTGTCGGGTGGCCTTGTCGGGTCGGGCGGGCGTCGTGTACAGGCGCGTCGTGCATATGCTGACCGCCCGTTCAAATATTCCGCCAGGCGCGTCGCGCAATGTTCCACGCGCGTCGCGCGGTGAAAACTGCTGCAAACTTCTGCAAATTGACCCGGAATTTTCTTTGTTTGATGCCGAGGGTAACAAAAGAACTTTTCTCGATTTGAAAATTAAAATGCACTCTTCACCTTACTCCCTTGACATAACAAAACTCCCAACGGTCATATTTTTAAATGTTAAATGAACTTTCGGTTGGGTTTTGCAAGTTAATCACAGTCTTTTTGACCTTTTTCAACCATACCCTTCGGCATATCTGCAACTTGGATTCATAAGTGATGCATGCATTGGAGATTTTCTATGTTTTTTTACCGAGTTAATCATGGATCAACCTCCTCATAGAAAAAAAAAATGGCTTGAAAGGTCAAAACCTTGTTTTATTTATGCACATGGGTTTGAAGGGTGATTTCCTGCCCGTTTTGTTTCTTGGGTGACAACTTCAACACCAAAATTAAAACCTTGAGTAATAACTTAATAACCTTCATACCATCTCTGTCACTGTGTTTAATGATGCTGGTGATATTTATGATGTAAAGTAACCCCTCTTTAAAACTGTCAAGAAAATACCTGAAGACTGATTTGTTTCTGAAAGGACAGGGTTTGTATTGTCAACCTGCTTTGACAGCCTCGGTCTTTACTTTCTTCTTCAACCCTTTTCCCACTGTAGATGCCAAGTTTGCTGACCCTATTTGCACTTGATCATGGCCCTCTGATTTGAGAAAGGTGCCTCTTTTTCAAAATACTTCCCTGCCTGTAGGTGTATCATCTATGATATCTCTGTCTTTTTGAATAATGAAAAACTGTGTTTGTTTCAAATCATCTAAACAATGACAGTCTATCAAAACAAACTCCTTTGCCTATTCATAAAATTGTATACCTATTCACAATGTCCTTTTGGGAACTAATCTTGAATTGCCTCCCATCATTTGTGATGTATATCTGAAAGGAGAAATCAATGAACCATGAGGAACAGGTCTCTTTGAAACACAGTTATCATTTCCTTTGATCAGTGCATTGATCTTTTTTGTAACAGACTCATTCCAAGGGTCAGATCTGTCCACTGCTTGACACTTTTGGTGATATTTTTAACCTGGAAGATCCACTTAGTAATATACTAGTGATTTATGGGGCGCCCTTGACATCTCCACCTGTTTGCTAGAGAAAAACTGGATCATCATGCTGCAAGGGTATTCTTTGACCTTTTGACAGAGACTCTTTTCCCTTTCTTCAACACAAACTAACATCTTGCTCTTAGTGCTCTTTTGGAACTAGATGATGCTGACTGTGACTGAAATTTGACTAAGGTGTAAACTGTAGTGGTACCCACCCAGGCTTGATCATCATTTGTCTAAGAAGGTGCTTGCTTTTACAATCTTTTCTCTGCTTCCAGTGCTGATGTGATATCTCTGATCTTTGCAATGTCAGCTTTGTACTTGTTTTGAAAACCTCTTCAAAGTCTGAGAGTATGCCCAAAATCTTTTTGTACTTTATAACCCTATATACTAGCTGTAGTATCTCTTGGGAAAACCAGGCTCAGATTTTACTGTCAAATTAGGACAAACTTATTTTCAAAAGGCACTTGTTCCATGAATGGAAATACTCTCAATAATGCCATTCTTTGATTAGCTTTGCATGCTGCCCTAGGGTTTTTTAAACTTCAGATCCTAAGCATTTCCTGTCTTTGTATTGAAGATGCAAGCATATAAGATGTGGACAAATTTTTGGCCTATTTCACAGATACCAAAGCTTTCATAAACATCTTCTTTCTAATGACAAACTGAAAATTCCAACCTACTGTATCTGAAGAAAAACTCTGTCTTTGTGGTGAGGTGCAGCTTGCAACAGCTGGATTTGCACCAGCGCTTTGATTAATAGTAAAAAGTCTCCTGTCTGAGACTGTATGCCATTTTCTTATGAGTAGGAAAACCAATATCTTTTGAAACATAAACACCATATGTTGCTTGTGTAATGACTTTTTCTTTCCTTCTTTGTCTCTTTCCACTGCATCTTTTTACCAATCAGTCTTTAAAAACATTTTATGCCTTGGCCATCTGCTCATGAAAGAAGGAGGCCCTTCACTTGGCAGAGTATCTGAAGATTGTTTGATAAGCCTGCCTGACAAGGGTTTTTCTTGGATATGATGGTAAGCAAACAAACTTGAAAACATTAATACTTTTACCTCTGCCTGTGATCACTATTGTGCTTTAGAAAAAACCCTAGTCAAGGTGTCACTGTCTCATTGTACTGCTCTTTGCTGAGGGGGACTGAAAAATCACCATTTGCCTTGGTCAACTTGTGACAAACTATTTGAAAGATAATCTCTGTGAGTAGGGAGGTTAGCACCCTTTGAAAAACAATCACCTTTTCTTCTGCCTGTGTAATGACATGATTTGTCAACATTTCCTCAATTTGGTCTTGTTGAACAGCAGGCTGCTTATGATTAGAATTGTTTTCACTAATGATGTGTCTCTCCAAGGTTTCATCAATTCACATGATTTGAAAACTTATCATGACTTCTTTTACAAGACCAAACTCTGTTTTCCCTTGAACTTGCATCCTTCAGACTCTAGCCCTGTTATGATCATCACTCACACTCAGAAAACCTGGAGTCACTGTTTCACTGTTCAGTAAAAAGCAAACCTGGGCTTTTGCAATCCTTAAAGTCAATATTGGCCAGCGCCCTCTGCTTGTAGATGAAGGAGGCGCCCTAACCCTCTGCTTGTAAATGAAGGAGGTTCTTGGCCATGACAAATTACCAGTTTCCTGTGACAGTGGTGTCTTTCTCTTACTGTGATTTTCATGCTGAAAGGAAGCTGCAAGGTCTTGATGAGTGACTCTCTGTCTTGCATATATATCTCAGGCTCATGTTTACATTGAGAAGCAGCTGTTCTTCTGAATGTAGATTCAAGAATTTTCTCCTGAGATGAAGTTATATTTCCTGTCTTTGTAGAATCTATAAAACACCGTGAAACACCTAATAATCAGCTTGAGACTGTGGTTTATGCAGTGCTGAGACCTAGGGGTGTGTAAATGGCGCGACTTAGAGCTGTGATCAACTTGATTTGCAGAGTGGGAGGTCTGTTATGAATGGTCTGTATCAGATGGAGGTTTTTTTGGCCTTTTGATGGTTGCCAAGGGTAAAATGCCTTAAAGCGCCACTTCCTAACATAGGGGAGACTTTTGAAATAGACTTGGATTTGCCTTTTAAAGCTGATGGGAAGACCAGTAGGGCTAAAGCTAGATAGGATAGTGATAATGAGTTTTGACTTTGACATGGGCGGACTGAAAAGTAGGAGGGCGAAAAATTTTACAGGCCAATCTAGATGACAAATTGGCATAAGGAAATCAAATTTAAAAACTCCTACTTTATAGATATAATCATCACTAACATGTAAAATATTCATACAATGAATAGTTTCAATTCTACTAACTTATGTTTCGTGCTACACCTGGACACCATTCCTGATCCAACATTGAAATAGTACCCAGAGGTACTTTTCCTGTCCATTGAGCTTCATGCCCAATCTTCGTCTGTGAATCCACTGTGTTTGACATCCTCTCCTTGGCCATACCGTATACCAAATATGATTGTTCCTCGTACATACCTCAACACATGCCTTCCTAGAGTGATCAACGATGAATGTGAAAAAATATTTGCCACCCTTGAGAGCGTTATTGGACATAGGTCCACATATATCTGAGTGCATCAGTCCCAATATGCTTGCTTCTCGGTTTTCACTTCTAGGAAAAGTTTCCTTAGCATACTTCCCAAGTACACATCCTCGGCATACATCATCATGCTCCATACTGAGAACAGGTGCCCCATCAACTGTTTCTCTGAGCATTTTCAATGCACCATGGTGCAAGTGCCCCATTCTTCTATGCCAAAGTTCATTCAACACTTTCTTGTCTTCAAGATTACTATTGATTAGTTCCATCGAAGATTCAAGCTACGACCTATATAGTATGTTCCTTATAACTCCAATCAGCCTTGTTTTCTTCCAACTAGGGTGATTTACATATACATTCTTTCTGACAAAGTGTATGTCATACCCTTTTTCCTGCCACTGGGATACTGAGATTAAATTCATACCAAAACCTGGCACATGTAGTACATCTATGACTTTGACATTGGTTTCGACTTCCGTCTGAAACACTAAAACTCCTCTCCCAACTGGAGTGCATTTTGTGTTATTCCCCATAGTGATTTGTAAGTTCATCTGCTCCTCCCTATAGCTCAAGAAATATTCTCGTACTCCATTCATATGAGTTGAAGCCTTGCTATCAATATACCAGGTTCTTGCAGATGCTAAACTTGACAGGCATGCACAATCCTCTTCTAACCTAGACGATAAAACATATAAGTCTGCCATACTTATTTGTGCTTTCTTTTCTCTGTGTTGCGTCCCTTCTTCGGCTTCTGGATTGCGGAGTCTCTTCTCTGACTCTACTTCCTTTGGATCTGACAGCTTTGATACCATGTGAAAATTATATAATGTAGAATTCTACTACAGCTACTGATTATATTTCTTCTATTTATCACACAATTATTTAACATTTTACTATGTTAAATATCAAAATAAAATATGTTGTATACTTCATGATAAATAATCAACATGAAAGAAATAAAACAAGTATTCACACATAGACACTTTTATTTTTGGACAATTGTCCCTGGAAAAACCCAATTCGGGAAAATCGATGCAACATATATGAGGGTTTCTTTATTATGTAGAAATTCTGAGTACAAATGTGTGATTGTATTTATCAATAAATAACCTGAAGAAATATGATGAGAATAGGCTTAGTGAGATAGTTCTCACTTCACCACGAAGTTCCGGCACTGACCTGCACCCACTCTAAGTGTCTCTGCATGATTTCTATGCAGTGACTGCATCACTCACGATGTCACTGCGTCATTGTTGTTGTTGCTCATTATGGTTGCCTCAGTGCTCACTGCTATGTGAGACTAGATTTTTCTCCTCTTCCGAAAATTCCCTTTGGTTACTGGATGAACCCTCAGTTGTCTCTCCAACAGAAATCAAACTCCCTCTGACACTCTATGCTAGCCTAGCATAACTGCTGCTTGGCTATCTCTACGCTACTGTTATGGCTCCCTTCTCACTTCTCTTCCCACACTCCTTATTCTTCATAAATTCTCCCTCTTGGAGATTTTACCTTCCCCTCTCTACAATCGAGAATCACTTCGATTCTTCCTTTGGCTAAAGAAATCGATCTCTTGATTCTTTCCCGTCTGATGTGTATTTTATATAGGCCCCTCACCCTCCTTCTTATAATCCTTCGTTGACCCTTCAACGGCCAAGATTAAAACATAATCAATGGCTAGGATTAACTTGAAGGTGATCCATGACTTTATCTAGAAGATTCACACTTTTTTTAATTAATACCCTTTAATTAATCAGTTTCCCTAAGTTTAGACTTAGGAAAACATTAAAAAAATGACTAATTATTTTAATTAAACCATCTCTAAGTGGAATTTTCCAAAACCATTTCTAGTTTTTATGGAATACATGTGTCTTAGCCTATATACAAAGTTACAAGTTGAGAGCACATCTGATGCTACCATAAATCAATAGAATAGTATGCCTACCTCAGTACATCTGAATGTATTGTTGTTGGGATCATATAGTATGATTTTGGGTATGGACTGGCTATGTATTCATAGGATCAAAGTGGACTCCTATGTCAAATCCATTGAATGTTTATATGAAAGTGGAGAACAAAGTATTACAAGGTAAGAAGAAATAAGCATCAGTGAGAATGGTTAGAGCTATGTAGGCCAAGCATTGTTGCAGGAAAGGGTGTGTGTTATTTGTAGAGCACATTTCTAGTGAAAAAGGTACGTAATTTGAGGATGCATATGTTTTGATAAGGTACCAGTTCTACACCAGTTTCCCTCAAATATTTCAGAGTTTCCACCTCACAGGGAAGTATATTTTTCTAATGAGTTGGTACCAAGGGAAGCACCAGCATCTAAGGCACCTTATAGGATGAGCACTCCAGAGCTAGTAGAGTTGAAGTTGCATTTGAAGGAAATGTTGGAAAAGGGATACATTAAGCCAAGTGTATTACCATTGGGCGCATTAGTATTGTTTGTGAAGAAAAAATATGGTACCTTTAGATTATGCATTGATTACAGACAATTGAACAAGGTGACCATCAAGAACAGGTATTCGTTGTTGAGGATTGATGATTTGTTCGATTAGTTTAAGGGAGGAGTGTTCTCAAATATTGATCTGAAGTTGGGATGTCATCATGTACACATTAAAGAATATGGAATTCACAAGACATCTTTCTCGACTAGGTTTTAGTGTCATTTTTTGCATCCTACCACGAGTGATAAAAATATCTCTTTTTCACATCATATTATGGGTTCAATTTTGATTTTTTTTATCATTCCACTAGGTCATGCAAAAATTTGATCACTGAGTAGGATATTTAGATCATTACTACTCCTTCCATTTCCATGGTCAATGGACATCATCATGGTCAGGTCATTCATTGTTGAAAGAGTCCCATAGTCATCATGGTCAACATTCAAATCATTCTTCCATCTTGTGTCATCATTAGGTCATAGGGTCAAAATAATGAAAATTGGTAATTTCACCATAAAATTAAACTTTTGAATTAGTAATAATAAAAGTAATAAATAATTTCAGCTTCCAAACTATCATTTCCAAGTAATTGGTTTTTTGTTTACCATATTTTTCTCTCAGTTGTGCTTGGAAAGCTCATTTCCCTCTCCTAGGGTTTTGAGGGAATTTTTCTTGGTTCCATGCCTTCCATGGTTAAATCATCAACAAGACTTGTATCATGATGCTACTACACCTTCCCCTATCCTTAAAATACCTTCCTAAACACTTCTCATCACTCCTATCCCTCAAAATCATCATTTTTCCACAAACCCTAGCTTATTGCTACAATTTGACACTTTTCTAGACTAGGCCTGTGTTTTTCCCTTTTGGACCCCTTTGTTGGGTATGTGTTATATTCTTTCCACGGCTAGTTCGGGGTCCGGGGCAACGCCCCGGAAATTTTTTTTTTTGTATGTGGTCCCACTCATAGGCGGACCCACCCATGTTTTGTGCATGAGTTTGCACATGGTTTTGGGGTACGATGGTTTTCAGCCCCTGGTATTTTGTAGATCCGGTCAAGGGAACTACAGTTATGTTCTAATCCAGGGTTAATGGATTGGGGTTTATGTATGCTTCGGCATGTATATATATGTGTTGTAACACTAAAAGGAATATAATGAAAAATCAAGCTGGTCATCCCGATTTTGGATCCAGGGGAAAATCTCTGTGTTTATCTGTTTTATACTATGCTCTCGCTATTGTTTATTTTCTATTATAAGGTTCGTGTAGATAATTTCTCTGCTCGTGGTTAAAACTCACACCCTTCCCCTCACTCAATCCTTTAAATTCCACTTTCCCATACTTCCTAACATCCTCCCTACCTCCAAAAATTTTCCTAAAATTTTAGAAGCCCATCCCATTTATTTCTCTTCATTCTTGTAAATAGCCCAAATCCCCTGCTTTGCCTACACTAAACCCTAATTTCTCCCATTGAGCTAGGGTTTGCTCCTAGAATCGAGAAATATGAGTAGAGGAGGCATATGTGACAACATAATGTTGGGGCATGAGGCATTTGAGCTCATACATTTTCATGTCTCCATCATTTTTCAAGAAGTCATTCCAAGGGACAAATCATTTGCTACACATAGTGTCAGTTTTGCTTCAAAATATGTTTCTGACCAAATGGAGATTAATTTCACAAAACTAAAAAAAAATAAATTTAATAATATACAAAGGAAGAAAAACCTCATTCATTTTTTACACAGGTGTTATGGTTCTGGAGGAATGCTAAAAATATAGTGGCTATAGGAGAGTTGTTTCACTTCTGGAGTAGTCTTGGGACAATCAAATTTTCTCCGTGATATAATGACCAAATGACTTGCTTGATGAGTGAACTGATAACTATATATCCAAATATTTCCAATGAGCTATCATGATCTCAATGTGGAGTTGCAGAAGGCCTCCAAAAGTGGTCTTCAAGAGCACACTGTGCTTTTTGCACCTCCATTCTGCACTTTTTGGCCAGTCTTGGGAGAATTGATTTTTGAGGGGTTATACTTGATCATGTTCAGTGCTTGATAGTTCCATTATGTATTAGACATAAATATATTTCCAATGAGCTATCATGATCTCAATTGGGAGTTCAGGAAGTCATCCAAAAGTGGGTTTGAAGGCGGCGTTGCACTTTTAGCAAGGTGGCATTGCGCTTTTGCCTAGGGCGTTGCAATTTTCTAGGGTCCCCCAATGACAAAACTAAAGGCACCATTGGATTAATAAGGAAAAATACAATCATCCTAGAAACTTTTATAAGATTTTTTGGGCCAACTGATCAGTCAAAAAGTCAAAAAATCACCTTTCTGCCCTCTTTTTGAGCCTGGAGCTGTGCTTTTGACCAGTCTTGGGAGAATGAAGTTTTGGAGGGTCAAATCAACACAATTTTAGAAACTAAGCATAGATATGGAAACTATACAGGACAAGATTTCTAATGAGCTATTCTAAGCTCAATTTGGACATTGGAAACCCCTTCAAAAGTGGATCTGAAGTTGGCGCTACGCTTTTGACCAAATTTCTGAGTGCGCTAATATATGTAAATTTTCTCAATTTCACTTTGGAAAATGAAGTTTTACCAATGCAATTCAATGTTGTAAATTTAATTTTGAAGTTTTTACACTTACTTAGGTTAAATACATTAGGTGAAAACTGTTAATGATATGTAATGAATCAGTTTCCAAAAAGCGAGGGATGAGTGAGTTTGACCTCCCTACACTCTAGGTTTCAGTTCATTATTTGGTGGAACTACTCCTCCACTAATGGATTTGACCCCTAAGGTTGGGATATGTTGTTTTATGTCTATATATTTCAGTTATTGACTCATTTCGTGAGGTTGGATGTTCTTGCATTGATCGCAGACTCAGTAATCGTGATTGGTGGAAGAAAGAGAAAGGGTTGCGCCTATTTCTTTTGGGATACCCGTGGGTATGGAAACATAGCATAGTTTCTTCTTATGTTACTGTGTGGTAACCGCGACAGAGGCGATCCCTACTAGCCCAGCAGGGGTCTAGCAACAATCACAAAATGTTACGACGCAAGTTCCTAGCTACGAATGAAAAGACCAAAGATAGAGGCCTACCTGGAATCCAATGCTACAATCTGAAGAAGAGAGCGTTCCCGTTTCTCAGCCTCGGCAGATCACGATCCTCCACGATCTCCGCGGATGGACACCTGCACATGCAAGAAACAAACAGATACAAGCATAAAATCCGGCATACGTAACTAAATATCAGTCAGAAAGGATATTACTCATATTAACATCATTGAAAACAGAGTGGAACCATAATCGTAATCATTCATTAAATAACAATCGAAGAAATATTACAACCAATGTTCTGACGCGTGTTCCCCTTCGGATGGGTCTCCAGTCGTTCACGTCTCGCAAATCTCGCCAGGGAAAGGGAAAACCTCTCCTGATTCTCTCGAAAATAGTCTCCTTACTTGAGTCAGCCTTAAGGGAAGAAAGAGGGCTCTTACGGCACAAAGGCTCTTGGGAATTTGGAGATTCAAAGCTTAGGCACTTCAAGACTAGCTTGCTATGGAATTGAGCAGGCTTTTATAGATGGGAAAGGAGGGAGTTGGGATCCCTATTATTGTGGGATTGGCCCTATCAACAAGGAAGGTTCCATGGGAGGTGGCAAAACCACTTCCTTCCATAGAACTCCCGCAGCCAAACCTCCCAACTCAAGATAGGCAATGGTTTCTGAGTTTGTTGAAACACAACTTCCGCCATCTTTATTTAAAAAACATTCCTTAAATTGGCTGGCGCGACTACTGCTCTGGGACAGAGCACCAGTTGGCGCGGCCTCTTTGCAGGATTTTCCCCATTGGCGCGAGTGCTGAACTGTTTGCCCGCGCCAATGCAAAAAGGGATGTTTTTCATGATTTTTGCAAGGAGATGTCTTAAGGGCAAATGAAGCTCATGCTTAGAGGAATGCATTGATGATGTTTTCAAGGCATGAAAATGTTCACAGGTCACAAAATGGGTCCTCCATTGTGCGGGACGGGGAATGGTAGGGACGGTGACAAATTACTGTGTAACAGATGCCCCCTAAAGTATGAGGCCCGAGAGAGAGAGGGGTGAAATGATTTACGAGAACATGTTCAACTGAAGCCCCGCCGTCGGAAAACCTGCGTAGAAAAATACAATTGATATCTCAAGTACATGATGTATATGTGGTATGGGCATAGCCATCCGAAACAGAGTACGCTATAATCTAGATCCAGGGTGTGGGCGCAGCCATCCAGCAAGGATCAAATAAATAGACTCAGGTATGGTCGCAGCCATCCAATCAATAAGTCATATACATAATGATAATAATCCACAATCACAGCCTGGATTACAACAGACACAATCTAGGGTCTTGCGCTCCATCTCGACCCAAACAGAGTACAAGTTCAAGCATGCGAATATGTGAGCTAAAGTCGAACATGCAAGAACATCGTCTGATTACTAGCCAATGATGAAAGCTGTTAACAGATGCTAGAGGAACCACCAATAATGACAATGGCCCTCAAGGTACTACAGGTACAATATACGGCGTGTGAATCAATGAGCTGGTGTCAAACACCCGCAGAATCATTCGATCGGAGGCCAATGATGAAAACCTCACGTCGAATGCGACGAACCTGCCATTGAGGCATGCAGGCTCCAAGGTACCACAAAGGAGTCTCTAGATCAACTTCCTGGATAATGAGCTGAAGTCGACAGGAAGTGACCTTGATCGAAGGTCGGCCATAATGATTACCACATCATCGACACGAGACAGAGGAACATGATGTTTTGTTGTGAATCAGGATCGTATGAGAATCAGAGGAAGGTTGATATTTGTAGAGGTCAACTTCTCTTGAACATATAAATGGCACGACAGTGGACTTGGCAGTATTTGACATCAACGGATTAGAGGTCATGGTGACGAGGCAATGAGCAGATGAGAGGTCAAAAGGGATTATCCAAACCCACGGAGGCAAAGTGAAGAAACGAGACGAGATGTCCCCAACCCGACATGAATGCAGACAAGTGCCATGTTCAAGAGCGACATACTACCGACGACAACGACGATGGTTCCATTTTTCCCCCGCCATTTCTGGCAAGTACCCCAATTATTTTTGATAACAAGCTTGAAGGGGATAGCATATGCTTGTAATATAAGTCCGCCCTTCGGGCGAATCCATCCTAGTGCATTTAACGAGTCCTAGGAAGGAGGAAGGAGGAGAACGTCATTTCGACTGGATTCGATGTCATCAGGGTTTAACGAGTTTGACAAAGGAAGAACTCGGTGTCTTTTCATGTTTAGAGAGTTTGAAAAGACAGAAGAAAAGTAAAATCCACAGGTCCCTTTTCGTCAATAGTTCCTCAGATCCGAAAAGGTATAAAACAATATCCGAGAAAACCTCCTAGTCGCGATAGGCTAGGGTATTCCTTTTTCGTAATCAATCCATCCCAGCCCGAAAAAGGGTTAAACGTATACTGGGTAGATGTCGATTCGGGTCCATTTTAACGAGATCGAAACGACAAGGGCCTCGGCAATCTTTTCATGTTTAGAGAGTCAGAAAACAGCTGAAAGATGACTCCAAAGTGACTTTTTCGTGTATTTACTGAGTCCAAAAAAGTATAAAATATAACTCGTTTCCATCGTTAAAGTCGCAAAAACCTGCTGCTGCACATACCAAGCAAGCGTAAAACCCATTTTCGACATAACATATAAAAATATTCGATAAAAATGACTTTTTACAACTCATTTTATGTCAAAAAGTTCTAAATATGTCAAATTGGTAAAAATAAAATTACATTTACTATTTACCTTGGTAAAAAGCAACAGTGGTCCATTTGGAGCAGAAACTTCTGACGGTGATTGCAACAAATCCAGTTGACCATTCAGCTTCTCGTCTGCTACAGGTAAGAGGCGCTCCCTTGCTCTTCATTTTCATCCAATTTTTAATAGTTTTACCCTGTAAATCAGTTCTCTAGAGCCACTTTTGAAAATTTAGGGTTGCGCTCATTCGCGCGGGTATCGGGCATGGACCCGTGCCAATGGGCTCTTTTATACAAAGGGCCCACGACACGTGGCGTGACTATTCACAAAACAGCCGCGCCAGCGGCCGAACCTAAAAATCCGCCTAAAATTTCGACATTTAGACCAAATTGCATGGAATTTGAGACTCATCATAGATCTAACTAAGGGTTCATGACCATATGAATGTAGGTAATCAATCAAAATGGCAATTGAATGGAAAGAACGAGAGCATGGAGAAGAGGATGAATAAGCCATTCAAAGTCAAGCTTGTATGAATGCACTTAGAAACTGTGGACTAAAAAAGTTCTTCCTCACACCGTGTCTACGAGCTCAGCCCGAGCTCCTCCAGTATTTAATCAGTATCTGGGATGAACATGAACAAGTGTTCAGGTTACGAGACCAGGTATTAGAGCTGGAGGTTTCCGATGTTTATTTTATCACTGGATTGTCTCACAGAGGTTCGATCCTGGTGTTGACTGGAAGCAGACCATCTATGGAAAATATGGAAGAAGTGATGTCACGAGTGTGTCATGGAGCACAAATGGGATCAGGCAGCAAGAAGGTGGATATCCACACTATCCCTGATCTGGAATTGAGAGTGGTCCTCCATACCATCACACGGGCTGCTGGGTCGCAGGCATCGCACGAGGCCACAAAGGCCCAACTCCTCTTGGCCTCAGAATGCATGGGTCCCCTGCTGTTCGACTGGGCAACAGCAGTAACGATCAATATGAAAAGGCAGCTCACGAAATGAAAACAGGGTAAACTGAAACAGTTCGGTTATGGTTCCATCTTGGTATCATTCATTCTGGAACGCTTACCGATCTTCCAGGGCCAAGGGGCCGTAGTAGCAGATCCGATACCACGAGAGCCAAGAATGGCTCACTGGGCAGCATTGATGCCCAGAGCTGGAGGTGGCCAACAGATGTCCTGGAGGCCGGAATTCTTTAGGTGGTTACGGCGCCAGCTGATTGTCGTGGAAGACTGGCCCTATGCAGGAACTGACTTTACCAGGGACCCAGATCTCCCACTACTAGAAGGAGATGACTGGGACGAGGAGTTGGGTAAGACCTCACGTTTTGATTTTATGTTTTATGTTTTTTTTTTTGTTAATACATATTCGTCCTAACACATTTGATATATCCATGCAGATGTGCGACCTAAGAGACCAGCTGGGATGTCTCCAATCTCACGGAGGACACAACTCGCCCCTGATCCTCAGGGAGAGGGCACCGGAGGAGAGGAGTTGATCCAGAATCTCGAGGGCATTTCCCACGGGATCCCAGACTATGCTCGGCTGGCAGACGTACCGATGGCATACCAGCGCCACACGGTGGGAGTTCTGAGTCGGATCCACCGAATCCTGAGACGCTTAGTGCGTGCAATCACGTGCTATCATGAGCACCATGCGAATTAGCTCTTAGGATTTATACCACACCTATTTTTTGAGAGACGTACCGTCTTCAGATGTACTTAAGACGAATATGTATATTTTGACTTTTATGTGACACACTCTATGTAAACATTTCGATATCTATATATATACATATCTATTTCTGGATGGGTCTTTCTTTACATGTGTTGATGATTTATAAATTGCGCAAATGTCTGTCTAATACCAAATTTTCTACTGCATCTGTTAGTGTATTCAAATGTCTGGGTATATGATGATATGTAATGTAGTCAAAATTCCTTTCCAGTAATCGAATACGCAGATACAGACATAAGATGGACAGGTTTCTTACCGAATAGTGTCCGTTCAGTTGTAACACCACAAGTTGCGAATCTAGGTACACGAGCAATTCACGGATACCAAGGTTTACTGCCTCGGTTAATAATTCTAACACAACACTATATTCCGCAATGTTGTTCGTGGTACGTCCTAGAAACACTCCTTGCAGGTTGATCAACTCACCAGCAGGATCATAGATTACCCAGGCTGCTGAAGATAGATTCCTGGTACTGCGGGAGGCACCATCCGCGAAACCAACAAATGGATGAAAAGACATCTGCACAACCAGGAAGACCCGATCAGCAGAAATACGTTTACAAAGCACACCACACAATACATGCACACAAATGAAAATCATACACCTATGTACACACAAGATGGGCATGCCCCCCAGCATGGTGTCTCAATTCGAGGTGCATGCCCCCCAAGCTTCAGTCCATAGGAAATGGAGTGAAGGTTGAAAACAAAAGAGATTTGAACTAAATCTATCAAAACTCGAATTGAATATGCTCATGTTCCATTGTTTTAACGAGGTTGACACATTTAAAAGAACTATCCTCGTAGCATCTTGTTTCATTATTCGAAGAGCTTGACACAAGAGAAAGAACTGTGCTCTAACGAGCTCCCAGGAGGAGGTTCAGGAGGTGGTGCGGGGAAAATACCCATGAGGACTGGGTCTTTGAAGAGACCAGGTCCTATACTGTCTGGGGGATTCAGAATTTGATCCACGTATGGCACGTTGTTCTCAGAGTTAGAGGTGAAAAATGACAACTGATCCACCGTGACAATCTTGCCCTCATGAGGGAACTTAATGAATCGAAAGACGGTAGACGGCACGCAGAGCATGGCATTGGTCCAGCTGCGGCCAAGAAGTATATTGTAGTTGAGTTTAGCGTCAACCACTTCCACTTCTACGTTGACAGTTTTCCCCTGTAATGTGATCGCTAGACTCTCGTGAACGCCCAGGGGTTTAGATTCCCGACCATCAAATGCCTCAAGGGCATTAGGAGATGACGACAAGGCTAGAGAGCCGATGGCCTTCCAGCAAGCAGAGGACATAATGCAGGTAGATGCACCCTCATCTACGATGGCCCTATGGATGTTCAGACCGTTAATCCCGACTTGAATGACCAAAGCGATTTGATGTGGAAGCCGGGGAGTAAAATTCTCCAGATCGAAGGTGAGAAGGCTCGAGTCGGCAGGATCAATGCCCCCAATCGCAGACAGTAAAGCCTTCCGTTGTGAAGGACAACTTTGAAGAACCTCAAGTGCAGACATAGCACATGGCGCCTGTGCCAGATCCTCAACAATACTGTAATGTTGAGCGGCACGAGCGTTTGGATTATAAGAATATCTTCGAAGAACACCCTTGGCAGGTGGCTTCACAACTGGTTCGAGAGTCGGCTTCTTGATTTCCAACGGACCAGAGACAGGTAGGGGAGGTGGCCCATCCGCAACTGCCTTCCCGGGTGCCTGCCGCGGTTCGTTGTAATCCTTCGACCGCGTAGCGACAGAGATAGGTGCAATACTCTTCACCATGAAAACCTGAGACCCAAATGGTGCAGATGGTGACGCCTGTTCGACCATCTGGGTCTGCTGATATGGAAATGGCTCTTTTAAAATAGCCGGAGTCCCTTTAAGGCCTTTAAGAAGTTTACTAACCTCGGATCGTTGTGGAAAATCCTTAGTATAATGGTCCCCTTCACAGATGAGGCAAGGGTACTTCGGCTTACGCTGGGAGCCATCCTCAGTACGAGACTTAGATTCTGGGTTCGGGGCATCAGATTTAGATTTGCCTTTTCCCTTCTTCTTCCCCTTGGAGGATTTGTCCGCAGGATTGGCCTGAACGGCATTCACCTCCTCAGTTTTACCAGAATCGGATGAGGCGGGATTAGCAGAGGTATTGTTGGAAGAATTAGCCTTCTGCTTCCCATTCGAAGAATTCTTCGAATTCTGAGAGACAGAACCAATGACACCATCCACTGCAGGGGTGGGTGGGGCCTTAGTGGTTCCGGGCCGTGGAGCATCAGTCAAGATGTCGTAAAGCGTGCCAGACTGTGAATAGACAAGATCGAGGTACTGAGCACGCGCAATGGCTTGTTCCTCTGTCACGCACGCTCGCATCGCGATATCCTGAGCGATTTTATTCACAAAGGAGGTGGTGAACCAGTGAGTCAATATCTGATCAGGTATGTGAAACTTGATCAGTCTACGACGGCGCCGCCACTCATGTATGTGATCTGAGATGTGAGTGGCTTTATCCTACATCAGAGAAGTCAGGAGGTGCGTCCCGGCTTCATAACGAATCGGTAATTGGAAATGCGTGAGGAAAGCCATGGCTAAAGAGTTGAAATCTTGAAAAATGCCACGGGATAACTCTATGTACCACTTAGCAGCAACTCCAGTTAAAGTACGCTGGAAGAGGCACAGGCGAATCGAATCGTCGACCCAAGAGTTAGACGAACACCAAAGGTGATACGTCATCACATGCGCCTGGGGATCCTCTCCAACTTTTCCCTCAAACTTAGGGCAATCACCTGGTATCTTGGTGGGAACCGGAGGCCAATACAGATTATGTAAAATCGGATCATTGGTCAACTTTGAAACATCCGGCAGTTCCGAGGTACCCAGGAATTGCAATGGAGGATTAACTGCCATGCCAGGCCCAGGATGAGGTCCAGTACCCATACTCCACGATGGTTGTGAATATCCTTGCCCCCACGGGTTCTGTCCCGTAGGATTCTGACCGTAAGGGGCGTAGGTCGTATAACCAGACTGATTGGGATGTTGGTAACCATAGTGTGGGGTTTGATAACCAGGATACAGACCCTGATTAGGCGTCAGCCCCGTATAAGCAGTGTTTGGATTTGGCTGCTGAGTGTAGGTAAAACCGGGTGGAGGAGGATAATACTGAGAGCCTTTGGGGTGGTTATAGTTCGGTTGAGACTGACCATGAGGATAATAACCACCCTGAGGATGAGTAGGTTGCTGAAAAGTGGAACCCTGCGGAGCCTGATACGTAGGGCGCAGCTGTTGATTTGGCTGCGGCATTGAATGAATCGGCTGCTGTGCAGGGTTGATAGAATGAGCGGGCTGCCCTGAATGAACAGGTTGACCTGACTGAGAGGGCTGACCTGAGTGAACAGGTTGACCCGGATGTAAGGGCTGACCTGGATGACCAAGCTGACCCGGATAGACAGGAGGCGCCGGTTGCGCAGGTCGACCTGGTTGTAAGTGAGCCCCAGGTTGTACCGGATGGGCCGGTTGGCCTGGAGGCGGAACACCAGGCTGTACCGGATGAGCCGGTTGGCCTGGTGGTGGAACAGGACCAGGTACTTGCTGGAAACCAGTTTGACTTGAAGCAGAACCATAAGATGGTCCTGGCTGATATGCAACATTAGAAACAACAGGATACTGTGGTTGCATCGGTAAAGAAGGCTGGATTTTCCCCCCAGGACCATAGACCGGTCCCGGTTGGTACCCCGGCTGAGGTTGGATAGGTTGACTGGAAGGGCTATAATACTGTCCTTGCGGACTGTACGACGGCCCTTGCTAGCCTGTAGGGTAGCCCTGGATGGGCTGCCCCTGTGGATCATAAATATAGCCAGGTTGGCCCGCAAGTTGGCCTTGGAAAGGCTGTCCCTGCGGGTTATAAGCCTGGTTTTACGGTAAACCTTGAGCATAAAGATAAGCCTCAGGAGCGGGTAGACGCAAAACCTCCCCATGCTTGTCATACTGACCTGGAAAAGCATACACGGGAGTACCATCCTGTGCATAGTGCGAAAAGTAAGATCGGTAGGGATCTTGGGCGGACGGTCCAGCCTCGGCGTTCGGCTGTTGCAAAGACAACCGATACTCCTCGGGAGAGATTTTCTCTGGTATAGCAGTGGCTAGATAGACATCTTCAGGAGTTGGCCCAGCCCTAGTAGCAGATGCTGAGATAATAGGAGAAGAGGCGGCCACACAGACAGTGGGCCAGACGGGAACAGAAGTGACGGGCGTCTCAGGAGACACCCCGGGCGTAGTAGCAGCTGGCCTCGAAGAAGGAGATGATATTCCCATAGAGGCTGCAGCTGAAATGATCTGACCCAGAGATCTGTATCCCTATGGTAAAGAAGGACTGACTGTTGACATGTTAGCCAGCTCAGAGTTGTCTCCCTCAAACAATCTATGCGGGAAGAGCTGATAGTCTTCACCGGACATTGGAATTTCCTCACCAGAATCACTCATGGTTGATCCTGCCGTTAAATCACGCAAGCGACGGCGAGGACTAGGAGGAAATACAGAAGCAAAAAAAGGCGAACCCGGGGTGAGAGAAAGGAAATCAGCTCCTAATCTCAATTCAGACACAGGGTCTGAAAAGGGCCAATTGAACTCAACTGGTCCTCCAAAGGGTTGCTCAGCGAGAACCGGTCCCCCGTCAGGAAACTCGGAAAAAACAGGCTGCTATGGTTCAACAGAGGATTGAGAAGCCTCTGAAGAATCGTCCGTGTAAGGACTACCAGTAGACGAAACCGAAGGTTCCGCCACTGTGGAAAAAGACCAGAGAAAAAGAAACAAGCACACACACGGGCTAAAAACAAGTTAAGACACACGATCAAACGGTCAACAAGCAATATCTAAGCAGGCGTGTAATCGTGGGTGATTAATTTTACCACATTGAAAAGTAAGAAACTCTATCGTTTCATATTTTAAGAGTCGAGAAACAATATAAAGATGACTCTATCTCTTTCAGATTTGATACAAGCGTGAAAGGACAAGCGCTTGACAGTCTTTTCAAGTTTAGGGAGTCAGAAAATACCAAATGACTGCTCAGGTAATACTAGGCACAAAGGGTGTACCAAATATCCGTGAACTGCAATATACACCTTGGTTTCAATAATGAAATAGAAATCGACCAAGGACTTTCCGTACGTGCAGGTAGTCTCCCCGAATGCTGTGTTCGGTGTATCACGGGTATAGGGCGGTAGACTCGGCTTCCTGTGGATAAAGGATTGAAAACCTAGAGGGGTCTCCCTTTATATACGCGACGGTACGGGGAGCACAAGTCCGTACGAGCGCTGTCTAAAGCCAAAAGGCGAACGACAACTGCTAGGTTTAAAGACGCCGGAACACGTCTCTAGCCTAGACCTCTAAAAATGTTTCGTAAGTTCCAATGCTGCCTTAGGTTAATTGAATAGATTTTAAAGTTGATCTTTGATTAAGTTTCAGTTTCAGGCCCTATCGTATGTAATGTCTCAAAAGACTCTTAAATGCAAAGCTACATGCCACAATCCAATATTTCGTTCGATGAAAACTAGTTACAGAAGAGTTGAGAGCTTTTACACAAACGAAATGATCGGAAGACAAACAATGAGATCTCTAATGCAACTAATGAAATTGAAAACTTTTCATCCAAATCACTAATCACTAGCAAAATCGAAAAGATTACAATTTGCACTAATTCAACCAAAAGCACAAGAGATTTTTTTTTGTAATTTTCAACGTTTGATAGCTAATATGCACTAAACAAACTGAAAACAAACGGAACAACTTGAGAAACGATATTGAGAGAGAAAAACAAACAAATTTCACTCAACAACACAAGCAATCAGATCCCAAATCGACCAAAGTCTCTCAAAACCAAGAAAAGACTCAAGGGCTCCAATGGGCCGTGTGATCTAGGCCCAATGCAAGACCAAACGAAATTTGAATGAAGGAATGAGAAATCACCCAAAAATCGCAACAAAACAATGAACAACTACTAAGAGGATGCGGAGAATCAATCAGAAAGTCGACCGGACAAACGAAACACCAAAAATCCCAAGGAGGGCTCGATACACTAATCCAATAGATGCCCTAGGGCTCAAAACGTGAAATCGATAGATAAAAGCAAACAACTAAAGGACAGAGGTGAATTCCCAGTCAAACAGGACTCCAACACACTCAGGTAGTCGGAAAATCAAGAAGAAAAACACTGACCAAACCCAGAGAGCTCAAAAATGAGGAAACTCAAAAACCTTACAGGAGTGGCGCGACTGTAAGGCTGAAACTGGCGCCAGAAAGCAATTGGCGCGGGCTAAACAAAAGCAACATGCGCCAATTGGCGCGACTATCGAGCTAAAAAGCGCGCCAGTCGAGTTTCTCAGCCAAAAAAGAAAAAGAACTACTCCAGAAGTAGATCAATGCATACTAAGCAAACCAAGAAGTAAACAACAGCAAAAGAACCCAACCCAGAAGGCTCATCAAGCAAGGAAAAACATAAAATAATCAAAACGAGACAATGAAATCTAGACGATCCCCAGCGGAGTCACCAAATTGTTGAGGAGGTAAATCCCCTCTACGGACAGAGGCGATCCCTACTAGCCCAGCAGGGGTCTAGCAACAATCAGAAATGTCACGACGCAAGTTCCTAGTTACGAATGAAAAGACTAGAGACAGAAGCCTGCCTGGATTCCAACGCTATGATCTAAAGAAGAGAGCGTTCCCGTTCCTCAGCCTCGGCAGATCACAATCCTCCAACGATCTCCGTGGGTGGACACCTGCACATGCAAGAAACAAACAGATACAAGCATAAAATCCGGCATACGTAACTCAATATCAGTCAGAAAGGATATTACTCATATTAACATCATCGAAAACAGAGTGGAACCATAATCGTAATCATTCATTAAATAACAATCGAAGAAAGATTACAACCAATGTTCTGACGTCGTGTTCCCCTTCGGATGGGTCTCCAGTCATTCACGTCTCACAAAGCTCGCCAGGGAAAGGGCAAACCTCTCCTGAGTCTCTCGACAATAGTCTCCTTACTTGAGTCGGCCTTAAGAGAAGAAAGAGGGCTCTTACAGCACAAAGGCTCTTTGGAATTTGGAGATTCAAAGCTTAGGAACTTCAAGACTAGCTTGCTATGGAATTGAGCAGGCTTTTATAGATGGGAAAGGAGGGAGTTGGGATCCCTATTATTGTAGGATTGGCCCTATCAACAAGGAAGGTTCCATGGGAGGTGGCAAAACCACTTCCCTTCCATAGAACTCCCGCAGCCAAACCTCCCAACTCAAGATAGGCAATGGTTTCTGAGTTTGTTAAAACACAACTTCTGCCATCTTTATTTAAAAAAAATTCTTTAAATTGGCTGGCGTGACTACTGCTCGGGGACAGAGCGCCAGTTGGCGCGGCCTCTTTGCAGGATTTTCCCCATTGGCGCGAGTGCTGAACTGTCTGCCCGCGCCAATGCAAAAAGGGATGTTTTTCATGATTTTTGCAAGGAGATGTCTTAAGAGAAAATGAAGCTCATGCTTAGAAGAATTCATTGATGATGTTTTCAAGGCATGACAATGTTCACAGGTCACAAAATGGGTCCTCCATTGTGCGGGACGAGGAATGGTAGGGACGGTGACAAATTACTGTGTAACAATGGGGTTTCCAAGTCGTGAAAAATATAAGGCTAGTTGTGAGGGCATGAGTTCCAAGGTGTGCTATGAATTCTAACACGTGCTTGATAGTTCAAAGGCATGTCAAATATGTTGAGATGTGTTAAGTTATAAGGCATGCTAATATGTGCAAGGGTTTGAAAATACGTGTCATGGACTATGAAGGAAAAAAAGGGGAGAAACAAGTTAAACTATAAGGAAATGAACACATAAGAGGGTTAATAATTCATCAATTTACCTTTTCTAGGAGGGGCATGCTAGGCACGCCAACACTAGATGGAAATAGGTGCCAAGTGTTAGTGCATTCTATGTGAAAAATTTTGTTACTTCTCATCTACTTTCCACTAATTGATCTCAAATAACTTTAATATTAAATCATGCCAAAGAATATCAAGGCATATTAATGAATTGTAGAAATGATAATAATTTGCAAGAGCCGGCACATGCCAAATGCCAATGTGTGTTAGGGAGTGATACAAATGTTACAAACTGGAAGGGCATCTCGAAGAGTGCTATGGTGTGACAGAGTGTTCCAATGCATGATGATGACTGGTAGGGAGTACTAAGGAAACACAATGGAGCACTAGTTCAAAGTTCATATAAGTGAATGAATATGAGTGTATGTGAGAGAGTGATAATGAGTGCTATCTAGCATGCCAAGGAGGGAGTTCCAAGGTACTTTAAGCACTATTAAGGCATGGTAGAAAATATCATGGCATGTCAAGAAGTTCCAAAGTGTGCTAGTGAGTTCCAGTGTGTGTTGACATGTGCCAAATCGTGCCAATGAAATATGCTAAGGCATGCTAGGATGTGTAGGGTGTGAGGGTATTCCAATATGTGTCAAGGAGTATCAAGGAAAGAAAATGAAGAACCAAGCTAAAATTAAAGAAAATGAACACATAAGAGAGCTAATAAGTCGAGACTTTATCTTTTTCAAAAGGGGCATGCTAGGCACACTAAGAATAGGTTCCAATACATGCCAGGTTACAATGTGTGCCAAGTTCTCATGTATTTTAATGCATGTAAAGTGTTCGAGGACATGCTAGTGACTACAAGGCATGCCAACACATGCTAGGAGAGTGTTATGCTATGCTAACGATTTCCAACATGTACTTGGCTGTCATAGTCATGGCAATATGTTCTAGGTACAAAGATGTTATACTACATGTGAGGTGCCAAGGAATGTTGGTGTGTGCCAAAGCATGCTAAGATGTGCCAAGAGTGTTGAGGAGTGCTAGATCACTCTCATTAATATAATTGACAAAGCTTTATTACGTATTAAATAATATAGTTTCTACACACACTAGTGGAACTTTATCTAAAGTGAATTTGTTAGATAATAAATCTAATAGAGATGAATCATGTAGTGACTCATACGAAAGCTATATTCTCATTAGTTGAGGGAAATTATACACACTAATTAATTCTTCACAAATTGAGTGAATCTAACCACTATATGGCCTTGGACACAGAATGAAAAGGACTAAAAGAAAACAATATTAAATCATTATCTTTTCACAAAAATTATAGTAACATGCACATAGCATCATCAAAAACTCATTGTAATGATCAATGAGGATGAACATTTTTCGACCTTCACCAAATGCAACCAAAAAGAGTATTAATGAGGGTCAATAAAAGATCATCACTAGAGGTGTCTCCAAAGAGAGAATTAGTGACATGCCTTTAACAACCCTCACAAAAAGTGTCACTGAAAATGGCTTTGGTGAAAAACCTTAAAGGAAAGTCACTATATGCACTTACAACAACGCTTTTTTAAGGACCATCACCATATAACACATATTTCATTAAAATTTAAAATATTTTATTACAATGACATTAATATAATTGAGTTCTTTGGTTATTTTGAAATTCTAGATCCACTATTTAATTCCAAATTTAATGAAATATGTCTTATATGTGACATTGGTGACAAACCTTAAACGTTCACCACGGGCATGAACCTCAACAATGTCCCTTTTTCTTGTAGTAATGATTTCCAAAATGATCGCATTCCTAAAGTAAACACAATAATGTAACAATTTTACTGCATCTGGCCCATTTCTTGTTCTTTAATTCCAATATATTTTATACCCATAACAAAGTCAGTTTGTAGTGGTTTCAGCTTTAAAGGTAGTTAAATTTATTCTCCTCATTTAACTCTACTCTTAATTCAAAGATCGCCCTATAGTAGCTTTGTTCTGATAAGATTTATAATAAGAACCATTTACTCAAGGCTATAATATTTTTTTGGACATGCAGGCTCCAGACTATTCCATTATATTCACAACTTCCGATTTTTCCTCAACTGAAATATTAGTCACTAATACAATTAATTTAGTATTATCCATTTTAACACTCCAACTACTAATTTATTCATGCACATACAAATAAATAAATAATCTAATATGTACAATTTCTCTGTCACTCTCAACAAATTAAGATAGTTAATAAACTATTCAATATTAAGTCAACATTGACCATTAAATACTTCAGCAAATTGCAACATATATCTATAGTCTATTTTTTTTTCATTACGAAATAAAAGCACATGAAATTTAAATAAAATCACTAACATAGTACTTGGAAAGTCACACTTGCTCTCCACTTAACCTAGAACTGTTTTCTCCAGTTGACCCCAAGCTAAGAATTTCATGCCCGGGAATCAACAACCCATGTTGATCCCTTCAATAGGTATTTAATACCTTTCTTTCATGATAAAATTTCCTTTAGCGACATTCAGATTTTGTGAACCTTCTTATCCACTTGCCTAGGTTTCTCCATAAAAGCCTTCCTTTCTCCCTCACGATACTGTTATGCTTATCCAAGCTTAGCATATTTCTCCAGCCAAGAAACTTAATGGATTTTTCTCTCCCATCCATTAAGCTTATCTACAAATTAATCTAGAATTCTTATCATGAGATTATTTTCCAATCTCATTTACCAATTAGATTTTATTTTGAGAGAGTCTCATTTATAGGTGTCTCATTCCCAAATACATACATCCCATTTATTATTTATTAACAAATGTCCATTTATATAATTACAATATGTTTGATGTCTTTTCTTGCCATTCTACCCAATTGAACTCAATCTAATAAAACAATATTATAAAAATAGTTGGATACTACATTATCCTCCCATTTTATTAACACTGTCCTTAGTGTACATTATCCAATTCCCTTTTCCCGAAACCTTGTTGGATAACTTTCATCGTCATGTTCTCATGTATCCTCTTAAGAAGTAAATTCTCTCATTGCAGTTTATCTTGAGTAATGACTCGATTCCAGAGCCAAATTTCTTTTGGATGTGAGATACATAGGGTTCCACAATGAAGCCTCTCTCGACTTTACTTGTATCATTTTCCAATCAATTAGGTAAAACCTATCATGTACCTAAGTAATTGTATAAAAAAAGAATAATCTTTTTTTAATACAACTTTGTAATACTAATGAATGTAGTACAATTCCAAGTTCATGGGTTTTGTGTTGTTTTAGTAATCTGTGAAACCCTTAGTATTGCGTGAGAAATTTCATCTTTTCTTATGTTTGAGAGACAACTATTTTTTTTCATGCCCCTTAGCATCCTCATCACTTTGTTTCATTTCCTATGACGACTCACTCAGATGAACCCCTACTCTTGAATTTGGTCTTTTTCCAGCATTTTTGTATACCTATTTGATATAGGTTTTGTAATTTCCTCCTGCATTCAACATACTTCCACGTGTATCTAATAAAATCAACACTCATCAATATATTTCCCCAATAGATCTGTTGGGCATACACGTTATCATGAATATTGTTTACTTATATAATTCAATATAAATAATCGTATATTTATTTTAGCATTGCTCACACAAATATAATAATTATCAATGAAATGTTTGTCGCATATTAGATATCAAAACATTAATGGTGCATATACAATTTTCGTAATTTTCATGGCTACTATACTTTCATTAAAATAGACTTCTGATGGATTTATCAATATATACTGTTGAATAATTTTCCTATCAATTCACCACCTCCAACAATGGTAGTCAAAATATTTTCACCATTCCCAAGTTTTATTGATTGACCCAACATAATGTGATTCATAATGTGTTACAATTTCCATCCTTTAATTTGTTTTTTTCAAAATCCGACCTTTGTGAGGTCGTTTACTTCCAAAAATTCCTACTAATTTTGTGTTTCTTACCTTTGAGTAGGAGCTAATATAATTAGTAATTTTAATTTTAGTAGTCTTATATTGACTACCCACGGATGTCTTGTCTACCTAAATGTAGAATATTTTACTCATGGTTCTTATATTTTGTGGATGGTTCTTATAGTGTTGCTACTTTTTTTCTTGAGTATAATTTTTCATTAGTTTCTTTTCAGAATATTATTATTATGGGTGCTCATACATTGGAACTTGATGTATAATAAGTCTTTCTAACTTTCTCAATCAAGGAGATCACAAATTTAGCCATCAGTTTCCATGTGGAAATTTCATTTCCTTCTCACTTTAAACCTCTTTAGCAATTTAATTCTTAGCCATATAATATTCAGAATAATTATGATATTAGCTTTTGGTTTCTTGGTAGGAATAAAACTCATTTTTGACATAATTTTTGTATTTTAATATTTCTGAATACTTTTTAATCTATTTTCTATTTATCTTTATCTATTTTCCAATAATTTTTATCTTATGAGCATACTACAATGCTCCATTCTTTCTATCGTAAAAACTTGTCATAGACAATTTTTTCATAAACATACATGGTTTTATAGACTTCTAATTGAAGTTAATACCTTTAAGTTTTATTTCAAAATAAGGACTTATAGGAAATTATATGTGTTTCATTAATCATTAAAAATTTATTGTACACAGTTACTATCTTCTATTTCCACTTGTTATCCTATCTTTAAGTTCTCTGTAAGAAATACTATTGTTTTTTTTGTATCTTCCCCTTTTCCAATTTAATGATGATCCATATAAATTCTAAGTTATTATGCTTTCAGGGTGCATTCCACCCTTCATTTTTCTTGCATAAATATGTCTTGCGCATTTTTTTTAAAGTGCAGAATTTTCACAACAAAGGTATTTGATTTGAGTGACTCTTTCCACTCTTCAGTATTATGTGCCTTACACCTCTGTTCGAAATTGGTGATCTCAGCACTACCAGAGACTATAAGTTTTGATAAATTTAATGTGGCACATACATTTTTGGTCACTTGAAATTAAAGTCCAGCAAGTTATAGTTGCATATACATACATACATACATACATACATACATACATACATATATATATATATATATATATATATATATCACAAAAAACATACATAACTTCATTATCCAGAGTACCCAACATTGATTCCCAAATCATAACATCATTATTCACATGCCAAGTAGATCATATTATCAGATTACATACATCGCCAGTCGAGTCATAAATAATAATCGGTATCACATTGGGATTTTATATAATAAAAACAAGATATGGTTTTTCCAACATTTCCCCACTACCTCTATATTTTGGCACATATGGGAATTATTTTTTTTTCCTCTCAGGTCCTTCATATATTAACATACTTTTGAAATCTTCTAAGAATCTCCTAAAAGACTCGATGTACAAGTTTTCATCCAACTTTGGAGCTAGACCCATTTTATTTCCTATAGTATCTTTATAATATTAGTTAACCTTTCCTTCTAATATTGAGATGTAAAAATGAGTTAGCAATGGAAAAGTTCAATTCTTTATGTTATTTGAACTACTACTTTTTACTTGTCATACTGAATGTAACCATGTTAGCACAAGAACACTGCAGGGAATCCTGCATAATTGAGAAGAGATATAATAACCCTGGTTAAAAATGCATGTAAGAATATATAAGACCACGATGATGGTACACATATTTCAAGTTGAATGTTTGGAAAAACATCCTAGCGAGTGTTCATTCGGTTTATTATGCCTAAAGGAAATTGACTAAGAAAATGGAAAAGGCATTGGAAAGGCATGAGGCATTTATTGACAATTATTTATGAAAATAAAGGAAGGTGAAAGGTCACAGGTTTCTTTTAATTATGAAAATGAAGGTAAATAATATAAAATGAATAAAATAGATGCCTCATTGATGAAAAGGCTTTTGAGGAAAAGTTGGCAAGATTTTGTCAGTTCATTTTGGAGCTCTCTCATTATTATATCTCTCTCTCTCTCTCATACTCTTGGATACTTAGATTTTTCTTGGAACACTCTTGGAGAGTGTGGATACTTGGTGTTTTGGAGCAAGAGGAAAATGGGAGAGCAAGAAAGCACATGTAAACCTCAGGATCAACATCTATAGCAGGTTTTGAGTTTCAGTATCGAGTTTCATGTATATTTTACTCACTATATTTGGCATGCATAGTGTATGCATGTGGATTTTCCTAGGCATACCATTTCCTAGATAGCCATGGTGTTGTGGATCTATTCCCATTGATTTTTTTCTTATTGGATCTCATGATTCCTTTAGCTCTTGGGATGACTTATTAGTTCCTCGAGCCATCATTGGACAATCACTCTAGTGCACAATGAACAACTATTGGGCTGAGTTTCTAGTCCAGGGGCCTTGGTTGGAAAACATCTCTAGAGATGTATGTGGGTTGAGTTACAAGTCCTGGATCTTAGGTTGGACAAATGCTCTGGAGGCCAGAAGCAACTGGGGTTTAGTTACTAGACCTGGAGCCTTGTTTGGGAGAAACTCTCTAGAGTGCTGGAGCAGCATGGATATAGACCAATATATGATGTTTGTGATGCAAGAGTGTAAGGTGGAATCATTGGTTGAGGGTTGAGGTGGTTTGGCCTCTGGAAGCCCTAGATTCATTTTTATTGATGGGTTTGATGAGATCCAAAATTCATGCCTGGAATATGGCACGAGGGTGATTGGTGGAAGTGAGACTTGTCCCAACCAATCTATGGTCAGGTGGAACATGGAAGTCCCATATCTGGTTTATTTTTACATTCAATAATGAGAAATTCATTCCCTTGGTATTTTCTATGCAAATGTACTGATTTATATGTGGATTCTATTGTTGTTGTATCCATGGCATTTTTGTTGTTATTGTGATGATTATGAGAATATATTTTTAAAATGATGATGTATGGCTCTCCCCATGTTTTTACTTGTAAATGAATACACAATGTATATATGGTCAAATAGATTGTATTGTATTTAATGATGTAGGGGAAAAATGCTTCTTATCGATTCTCATATAAGTATGATACCCCTCTGCTTAAATATGTTGTTTACACCTTCAGATTCAATGTTTATGACATGTTTGAAAAATTGTTTTTCATGGATAGGATGGCTCTAGATGAGTTGTTATTGATGTGATTTATTTCTTATTATTCTACTATTGTTATTTATCATCCCTTATGTTTTCATGAAGTTCTGGGTAGTGACCTAGTTTTTATCCCTATTGTTGGCTCCCTGTAAGTTGCAATATTTTTAAGAACAAGTAGCAGGGAACCACATCAAACCTCTTTGAAGCCCAAGGAACTAGCCTTCTTGGGTTAAGAGAGGGTTTTCTCTATGTTTATGATCAATTGATTTAATTTTATGCTTATGTTTTCTGATTTTAGGCTAGCTATGAAGTTTTGGGGTTGTTTTGTTTTGTTTGTTTGATTGATTGATTGGTTGTAGGTTGAAAAGATTAATCCATTGGGCTATGGAGTCATAAAAGGTTTTAATTTTATATCAAATCTGCAAGGGTTTTCATAGGGTAAGCTAACTATATCAAGTGGATCTCTTAGATTAGATGAATTATGAAATGACGACAAGTTGTAAATTCAACAAAACTAAAGGGAAATTAAGAAACCTTTAACTATTCTTCAACAAGAAAAGCCTTTGAGATAATTGTTTATTATTATATAAAGAGAAGGACACCCCTGAATTATTTAATTACTCTTTACTAAGAAAACCTTAAGACAACAATCCAGCGACCCTAAAGAGCAAGATACCCCTGAATTCTTTAGCTATTACTTTTAGAAAAAGAAAACATGCAAGATAATAGTTCAGTGAAACTAAAGAGCAGGACACCCCTGAATTCTTTAATTAAACTTCAAAGAAGGCCTTTTAAAATAAAAATTTAAGAAAAACTAAAGAGAAGGGAAAACCTTGAATTATTTAGCTAAACTCTACTAAGTAAACTTCAAGGAAATAATCTAGGTGGAACTAGAGAGGAGGACACCCCTGAATTCTCTAATTAGACCTTGCAAAAGAAAACATGGAGATCAAAGAAGAAGACATAATTAAGGTGCCAAAAGATCATATCTCAATATAAAATTTATGTTCTTTTATGAGAGAAATTGATGAATAATATCGAAAAAAAAGAAGAAAACATTGACAAAGAAGGATAACATCACCATTAACATAACTCAAGAATCCTGTAGACATGCTTGTATTACTGATGTCCAAGAAAATTCCAATGCTCTAGTACAATAATCTCTGCAACTCAGATTTTGATCAAAATACAGCCTAGAAATCAACCCAGCAACCAACTAACAAACCAACAATAATAATGAACACTACATGTAGTATTTATCTGCAAAATGAGGAGGTTGCCCTAATCTAGGGTGCCGAATTTGTAATAACTACAGAGTAAATGATGTTTGAAAATTGAGACCATGCAAGGCCTAATGCCAAAACATCTCTAAATTACTTACTGTAGTAATAACTCTATAATTTACTGTTGAGCTAACTTTTAGATAATTTTGACCTTTTGGATTTTTCATTTAACTTTTGCAATAACTTATGAGCTATTCAAAATATCTCTGATTGAAACATTAACTGAGGTAGTTGCCTTTAGAAATTTTTACCCTGTAGGTGGACAAATGAGGTTTGGAAGAAGTAAATGTTGATTTTGTTTGTCATATGGATCTATCTTCTTCGTTGATTTTCTTTTGATTTGCCATTAACTTCTAATTCTGGTGACATCCGCTATCTTTATCCTTTTCTACTTTTGTTGTCCATATCATCTCTTGCTTAACCTTTCTCATTTGATTTTTACCTTCACTCTGTGCTTTCACCTTTTCCTTCATCTTTTAATGCCTGACTGATCTTCAACTGTGTCTTTATTATTTGTCTTTATCTCTGTCTGTGCAGCCATTGAAGAAATTTTTTTCCTTTGGAGTGATTGAATGATCATCAATTGTCATGATCCATCGGTGATCCTGTTTTAATCTTGCGCTCCTTAATACTTAAATGAACTGAGCTCTTGGATTGTCACCCAAAGAAATTATTTTTCATAATTTCTGGATTTAGAAATGAAATTTATGCATTTTCCTCCACGTACATCACCTACACAGTCACAAACAATTTATTAATTTAAAAACCTTCACTGTTGATAGAGTCCGGATATGGTGGCTTTCTTGGTTCACTGTGTGGTTATGGCTTTACATGCCTTAAATAATGTTGTAGGGGGTGTTTATAGGGTCTAAAAATTTACAAATAGGCTAGTGGTTTCAGGTTTAAGGCGCGAAGGTGGTGGACTGTTTTTGCACGACGAGGGGGTGGTGAGGTGGTATTTTTCATGGGGATGCGATGAATGGTGGGAGCAACATGTGGTGAAGAGAACAAGGGTGAATACCACCCATTTCACAAGGTATGGAAGTTCTTAACCCTCACTCATTTAGGTTTGTGATGTGGAACTAGGGTTGTTGGATCGGGAGGAGTAGATCCAACGGTGGCTGGGCGACGACTGGACGGCAGGTTGATCTGACATGTGGGGTAGAGATTTGTTGAATGTGATGGCGGGTTTAATAGTTAGCGCAGAGATTTTATGAATTAGGCATAGAATAACAAAGAGAGGTGTATATACTATGCAACACGGGGTATTTTAAAAGCGAAAGTGCTTAATGTATGGGGGGCCAGGGTTACATGAGAGCGGGGGTAAAGGTTTTAAGCGGGGGATTTAAACATAAAAGAGTGTACAGAGGTTAATATAATGGGGTCAGGTATTTTAATTAAATGGGGTTTTATCTAAAAGGAGTGAGGTCCCGAATGATATTAATTTCTCTTAAAACAATATAAAAAATGGAATTTTTTACATTGTTTTGATGGTAGAAGGGGAAATGAATGAAGGGGAGAGACTTTTTATGAGGAAATGGGGTTTTAGGTAGGGGAAGGGGTAAAAATGAGGGTTTTACGATCAAACATGAGTTTTTAGAACATCAGGGTATTGAAAGAGGAAAAATGAGAGACAGTGAGTAGGTTAAATGAAGATAATGAAGGCAATGAGATTTCTGAAAATAGATGATAGTCAAGGAATGGTATTTTCAGTAGACTATAGAAAATACATAGTCATCTAGTGATATTGTACAATATAGGAGACTAACAGTGGCTCCAACTGGGGAGGGCAGCTCCTTTAGGATGTGTTAAGAACCTCAAATCTCAGATCTTTGGTCTTCATAGATCAGTTCCTTTTTTGTACTTGGTTTATTTTTCATTGTGCAATTGTTGATATGCTACAATTCTTTGTAACTGTGACCTTTTAAATATTAAAAACCATGCTTCTTGCAAATCAATTCTACCTATCCATTATTCTATTCTAACATTTTGTCTTTATTTGGGCGCATTTAGACTGGAAAACCCTTGACATCATTTTCCTTTTGAAAGAAAAAACTATCTATTTCTACCCTTATAACTTCCAAAGGCTCAGATTAGACTAATGAACTCTTTTATTTCTCTACCTAACTACTTATCCATCAATATTACATAGTTTGACAGATTTTTATTCTCTAACTACCAACATGAAATTTAAAACATGAACGACTCAATATTAAATAGTTTGGTCATCATGGATTGTGGCATTTTGGACAAGCTGCACACAATTTTATTTTTCAAAAAGTAAAACTAAACTAAGGGATTTGGTTTTGAATATTTCATTATCACTCATCCCTTAATTTTCTTTTTGGTTCAGATTTAGACTTTGGAACCAATGTCTTTTCTATGTAAACTACTGATAATCCAAGTTTAACCAGTTTGGAAAATCTTCGTTTTATAACTTATCAACAAAAACTTAAAATTTGTTCAATCATGATTAGGCTGTATGTTTGAAAAAGACTCCCTTTTCAAAATTAGTGGCATTTGGACTTGCACACTTTCATAATTTTTATGTTTTGGTATGGGGCTTTACCTTTTTCTTTTTATCTGCCCTCTTTTCTTCTTTTCTTTCTTTTTTTGTATCAATTTTATAAGATTTTTGTTTAGACAATGTTATATACAACGAAAAACTTAAAACTCAGATCCTTTAAGTAAAATAATGCTTGAGCATCCTGCCACTGACAAGACCTTCAAATAATTATGCTCCATCCATTTCTTGTAAGAAAAATTCATTGCTACCTCTTGCAGAATGGAAGATGTATGGACCTTTCCATAGATTGTCAAATTTTCCATGCTTGCCTTTTTCCTCTCTTCTTAAATCCCACTTCAGCACTTTGTCTCCAATACTAAAACCATTTGACTTGGTCCTTTTGTAAAAAAATTTCTTGATATTTTCTTGTACTTCTTATTCTTTGTTGTATACTCCTTCTCTGGTTTGCTGCAGTTGGACAGTTTGGTTTAATCTCCTTTGCATATCATTTTCTTCAAACTGCACTTATTGAATGAGATTCATTACTGGTCCTCTCAAACTTGTTGCGAAGACTATGTATGCTCCATAGAATAGTTGATACATTGACATGCCGATTGATTTCTTATTTGTTAATCTCTCTGCCCATAGTGCATGTATCAACTTGTTGTTCCATAATTTTTTTTTTCCTCCAATAAATTTTTAATGATATTCACCAAACTCTTATTTGAGGATTCAGCCAATCCATTACCTTGAGGGTAATAATTTATAGAATGTCACAAAGTGATGTGACATGTGTGGCAAAAGTCTACCATTTTCTTGGATCTACAGGGAGCAACATTATCAGTGATAATTTTCCTAGGACAACCAAATGTAGATAGAATATCATTTTCAAGAAATTTGATAATCACTAAGTATGTGGTAGTCCTGGAAGGAATGTCTTCTATCCACTTTGTAAAATAATCAGTTGCAATAAGGATTCATTTATGTTGGGCAGAGGAGGCGGGGTGAATTTCTCTAGTAAAATCAAGACCCGATTGTTGAAAAGGAGCTTCAACAGATATTGGTTCTAATGGGAAAGGCAACATATTTCTTTTTGCCTCAAAGATTTGGCATTTATGACCAGAAATCACCATTTTTTGGATGCCTTGGAAGAGGGTAAGCCAATAGAAGCCAACCCTAAAGACTTTATTGACAATGGTTTTCCAATAGAGGTGGCCTCCACATTCTCCTTCATGAAACTCATGCATAATCCTATCTGCATTTTCTTCAGGAAAACATTTAAGAAATACACCACCAGAATTTTTCCAATATAAAATTTTATCCAAAATGAAGAAATTCACAGATTTTAGTTTCAATAATTTGGCCTTTGTTTTGCACAAACCAGGAGGAAAATTTAGATTAAAAAGCACATATAATATATCATCATACTAGGGTGAGTTAAGGAATGCTTCCTCAATAGGTGGTGTCACCAACTCCTCTTGTTCATCCAATGAGTGAATCATAATGATGTCCAATGCTTAAAAATTTGTTTTTGCCATTAATTTAGCCAGTCCTTGCCCCTTTATTAGCTTGGTGGGCCTGATTTCCAAATCATATTGTAAAATGATAACCATCCATTTACCTCTTTTTCCATTAGGATCTTGTGTC
Source organism: Pinus albicaulis (assembly GCA_034641835.2). Lineage (NCBI taxonomy): Eukaryota > Viridiplantae > Streptophyta > Pinopsida > Pinales > Pinaceae > Pinus > Pinus albicaulis. The sequence continues at coordinate 49,406 of JAXQQM020068889.1, forward strand.
AAGATGTATTTGACCACTGTGTGAGGCAAAAATGCAATGATGTGTGAATGGATAATGTATACTATGAAATCCTTCAATTCCTTGATTAAGGCAAAAGCCTATTTTTCCATTATACTATATTTCAGAGGTGCATCTCTAAGTGCCTTGCTGGAGAAAACTATGGGGTGCTCTCATCCCTTTATGTTTTTCTATAGTAGGACAACATCAACTGTGTATTCTGATGCAAAGGAGAAAATGAAGAAATATTTGGTGAAGTCAGGGCTGATCAAAACTGGTGTTTGTGTAATAGCTTTCTTCACCAGATCAAAAGATTGCTTTACTTCTATGGTCCATTTCACTCTTGTTTATCTTTTGAGCATGTTAGTAATGTTTCTTAGGAGTTCTACAAGGTTTCGTATGAACCTTCTTAAGATTTATCATTCCAATGAAATATTGTAGCTCTTTGATGTTTCTTGGGTGATTGATTTGCAATATCCCCTCAATCCTTTTTGGATCAATATTGATCTCTTATTCAGATATGATGTGGCCTAAAATATTTCCTTCTTGAAGGCCAAACTAGGTTTTCTTGGGATTTAAAGACAGGCCATACCTTCTCCACCTTTCAAAGACTTTTCTCAGATGGGCTAGATGTTCGTCATCAGTTTTAGAATAGACTGTGATTTCATCAAGATATATTACAATGAAGTAGCTTATTTCTTCTAAGAAATAAATATAGATTTCTCTTTGGAAAGTAGCTCTATCATTCATTAACCCAAAAGGCATTTTAGCATACATGAAGGTGCCCCAAGGTGTGGTGAAAGATGTCTTGTGTTGAGCATTAGGATGTACCAGCATCTGATTGTACCTTGAAAAGCCATCCACCAGTGATATCATTTTAGAGCCTACTACCCTTTGCAATATGTGATCCATCTTTGGTAAGGGGTATTTGTCTTTCAGGGATGATTTGTTTAAATTTTTTATGTCTATGCAGAGCCTAATTTCCCCTGTCTTCTTCCTCATAGATACAATATTTGAAACCCATTCTGATTATCTGAGTGGGAATATTATTTCAGCACCATACATTTTCCTTATTTCTTTCTCAACCAGTGGCAGTTGGACAGGATTTATTTTGCATAATTTACGTTTAAAGGGCTTCTGGTTTTCCTTGAGAGGTATCTTGTGCTGAATGATATAAGTATCAGAGGACTTCAAATCTTCATAGCTCAAACACATCAGTAAATTCCTTCGACAACTCAATATATTTTAGTTTTATAGGATTTGGGAGTGTCTTTGACAATTTTATCATTTTGGGATTTTTCTCACTGCCTATATTGCATTCTTCTATATTTTCTTCAGAGTATTACATCTTTGGCTTCTTAGCAACATCATTAAAATCAAAAAGTTCTGCTAGAAGGACCAGCCCTCATGGCAAGGTATTATCTCTTAACTAGAGCACTTCAAAGTCTTATTTTTATGAATCTACACACAACTCTTCCTCATGTGGATCGTCTTTTGTTTATAGATTCAGATCAGCACCATCAAGGGGATTATTTTTATATGTTTTTTCCTTAGAAGAGCAGTCCCCTTCATGATCTCAATCTCAATTTTCCATTTCAAACTCATTTCTGAACTCTATGATATCTACAATTTGTTTGTCACCTTCAAAAACTTTCCAATATCTTATATTATCGGGGATTGCTAGTCTGTATTTGAATTTTAGTGTGTATTGTTTGTTATGATGAGGTTTTTGACAAGTACTGGTTGGAAATGCTAGCCTACTCACAAGGATGTTCTGATTTCTGGTGACAGAATCAGGGTCATATTCTTGGAAGGTTTTTAGGAGGTTAAGGGCATTTTCCCTATATGCTCTTAATATAGGATGTTTTGCTCAGTATTCTCCCTTGATCTGTCTGATGACTATCTCGGAATCCCCAAGGATAGAGATCCTTTTGGCTCCTAATTTCTTGATTAATTGTAGCCTTAGAAGGAGTGCCTCGTATTTCGCTATGTTATTTATACATTGAAAGTTCAGTCTATATGAATAACCTTCTGCGTGACTATTTAGAGTATTGTGTACCCAAACACTTACTCCTAAACCAGTTTTTCCACAAGAACCGTCAAAGCTCATACTCCACAAAGGTTCAATTTTAGAATTATGTTTTCCATTATGTTGTTCATTTTCTATTTGGCCTGATTGGTCTCACTGTTCCTCCTGTTTTTCTTCTTGTTGAGTTGGTTGTTCATTTTCTGCCACTTGTTCATTAATGTTTTCATCATTGTAAAGGATAAATGAATCAAGTTCTGTGTGGACAGAATAAAGAGGGGATTTATCATGCTTTTCTTGGCTTCTTACCATGTATTTCATATGAGTCTCCCTATATAACCTTCTTGGCTGATTAAGGACAAATATGGTATTATAGGTCATGTCCATTTGGAGGGTGCCTTGCAGTTTAGCTCCTCACGAGCATGATAGAAGCATGTAATTTTTAGGGGGTATGTTAGCCGCTACAATATCTGTTACTCAGCTCTTGGCTAATATTTGTGTTATATTAACACAAAGATCTTTAATTAGGCCCAGGAAATTGACCCTACTAGAGTCAAAATAGTATAAGTCTTTGTATGGTCTAGTTATCTCAAGGCCTAGTCTCTTGATAACTACCTTTGGCATGAGATTATGAGATGCTCCTGAATCTAACATGGCATTGTGAAGGATTTTATCATGAATTTTTAAGCTAACATAAAATGGAGGAACACCTCTCTCTTGAAATTTTCCTTCTACTTCAGGTCCAAACAGATGTTCAGGTTTGTCATCATTTAAATTTACAAAATCAGTGTTTTACTCTATTTTTAAGGATTTCAAAACTTGGGATATATATACATCTTGGCCAACTAATTCAGTAAGAGGTATGGAAATATTAATCTTGGAAATTTCATTCTCAATACTGAAGGGTGTCTGTGTTTTTGGAAGATTTAAATCAGTTTTATTACACACTATTTTTATAGCAATTTTAGCTTTCTCTTTTGCACTAGAAATATCAATTAGATCTTTATTAAGTCTACTAGATTATTTACTAGTCCTCCTTTCTTGACTGCTTTCATTTTTTTTTTATCAAAACTTTTAACCATTGTGTTTGAAATTTCTGCTGTCCTTTTAGGATAATTTTCAGGGGTCTTCCTATCAGAAATTTCAGGGTTCTTTCTCTTGGGAATGTCTTGAGTTTTCTTGCTTCTGAGGTCATGTTGGCTATGCACTTCCATGATGAAATTTTCGAATCATCGTTTATAGTCCTTGGATTCTAAGCATTCTTATTCATTTTGAGTTGGGGAAAATATGAGTTTTTCTTTCTCATTCAGGAAAATAGTATCCTCATTATTAACTCCCATTAGATTGATTTGTACCTATTCTGGTTCTTCAATCACCCCCTCATCTTCATCAGCATAGTTTTATTGGAATGGAGGGCTGATTTTTTGGTTAGGTCCTCTCTGTCTTATTTGAGGGGGACTTCTCCTAAAGTTTTGGTTTTGGTTCTGGTTTTGATTTCTATTTTTAGGAGATGCTTGGTTGTCTCTAGGGTAAAATCTCTCATTCATGTTTATTATTTCCATCACCCTTTCCACGGTTGTAACTAAATTATCAATTTTAGTATCAGATGTGGAGGCTACAACCTCTTCCCTATATATGACCATTTTATCATTTTTCATTCTATCTCTTTTGGCAATCGGATTTGCCTCTACACTCACAACACCCCTATGCATGTCTTCTAATGTAAGATGGTCTCTTTGTCTCAGTTGATAAGCCATCTCTGAGTCAAAACCATCTGGAAATTCCATCTAGCCCAGACCTTGTGGAGATGTTATGTGAGGAGGGAGGTCATTGTATACACTATTGAACCTAGTGCAGTAATCCTGGACACTCTCCCCTACGTTTCTCTTGATGTTTTCATATTCATATAATATTTGGACAGGATTTTTCTTAACATTCCACTTTTTCAGGAATAGTTTATGGAAGGCAGGGAGGTCATTTATACTATTAGGGGTTAGGATTTTAAACCATTTTCTTGCTTCTCCTCCTAAGATTTGAGAAAAAATTCTTATTTTAACAGTTTCATCATCTATTTCTTGTCTGTCAAAATAGTCATTAATTCTATCCACATGCTATTGATCAGTTTTAGAACCACTTGCATCATATAAGGGAATCTTAAACTGATAGTCTTGTTGTAGAACTACTAAAGGAAATGGTAGGACCAATGGAGCATACCATGTTGCCATGACTGGTGGTTGGGGAAACAACGGAGGGTTGACAGGTGAAGGGTTAAATGAAGGAGGGTGAAAAATGGGGGTATGAATGGAGGTTGAGGTTTGGACCACATGATTCTACTATAGGATGGATGGGTCAAAAATTGTCTAGGTCATCAAACTCTGGGATTTAGTTCTGGACAAGCTTTGTTCTAGGGGTGAGCCAGATATGATACCTTGCAAGTCTATAAGGTTTTCAAGTAGGGAAGTTTCTTTGTAAATAGGTCTACTAACAGTTGAAATTTTAGACCTAGGATATTTCCTTAGGATGTGTTCTCTGTTATCAACTATTGCAGGAGGGTTTGGGTTAGGATGGGATCTGGTACAGATTTTTCTAGAAGCTAGAATTTAGACCCAAGATTTAGAGAAGTTGAAAGTCTTATAATAGTTTTGAAAAAAAAAACAATCTCACAAAGTATTTTGGCTGGGTTCCTTAGAGGTTTGATGATATCAAAATTTCTCAATAATTTCCCAGTGAAGTCTGTAGAAAACCAGTGGAGCCAACAAGCCTACTGAAAATCAGTGGAGCTACTAGGTGGATGATTTTAACAGTTTTGGGGCTGGCTATTGTCCACCATCAGCAACCAGATACCAGTATTGGTGAATATTTGAGTCATCTAAGTTTGGAAGGGGTTTTCTGAATTCTTCAGGAATTATTAAGATTTTTAATAACTCAGGTTCCTAGTATGGTCATCATTATGTTGGATCCCTACAATTTGCAAGATTACCAAGAAAAAGTAGTAGGGAACCACATTAAACCACTTTGGAGTCCAAGGACCCAGCCTCCGTGGGTTCAGAGAAGGCTCTCCGTATGTTTATGATCAATTGATTTATATTTGTGCTTATGTTTTTTGATTTTAGGCTAGTTATGAAGTTCTAGGGTTATTTTGTTTTGTTTGTTTGAATGATTAATTGATTAATTGACCAGTTGTAGGTTGAAAAGATACACAGTGGGAATCTTAATCCATTGGGATATGGAGTGATAAAATGTTTTAATTTTACATCAAATCTTCAAGGGTTTTCATAGGGCAACCTAACTATATCAAGTGGATCTTTTAGACTAGATGAAATATGAAATGAAATCAAGTTGTGAATTTAGTAAAATTAAAGGGAAATTAAGAATCCTCTTACTATACTTAAACAAGAAAAGCCTTTGCGATAATTGTTTAAGAGGAACTAAAGAGAAGGACACCCACGAATTCTTTAATTAATCTTTACTAAGAAAACCTTAAGACAACAATCCAGCAAACCTAAAGAGAAGGACACCCCTGAATTCTTTAGCTGTTACTTTCAGACAAAGAAAACATGCAAGATAACAATTCATTGAAACTAAAGAGCATGACACCCTTGAATTATTTATTTAAAATTCAAAGAATACCTTTGAAAACAACAGTTTAAGAAAAACTAAAGAGCAGGGAAAACCTTGAATTCTTTAGCTAAAATATACTAAGTAAACTTCAAGGCAACAAGCTAGGTGGAACTAGAGAGCAAGACACCCCTGAATTCTCTAATAATACCTTGTAGAAGAAAACATGAAGATCAAAGAATCAGACAAAACTAAGGTGTCAAAACAACATATCTCAATCTAAAATTTCTGTTCTTTTATCAGATAAATTGATGAACAATATGGAAAAAAAAGGAGAAAACATTGACAAAGAAGGATAACATCACCATTAACATAGCCCAAGAATCCTGGGAACATCCTTGTATTACTAATGTCCAAGAAAATTACAATGCTCTAATACAATAATCTCTACAACTCAGAGTCTAATCAAAATCCAGCCTAGAAATCAACCCAGCAACCAACTAACCAACCAACAATAATAATGAACACTTTATGCAGTATTTATCTGCAAAATGAGGAGGTTGCCCTAATCTAGGGTGACAGGTTTGTAATAAATCCAGAGTAAATGATGTTTGAAAATTGAAAACATGCAAGGCCCAATGCCAAAATATCTCTGAATGACTTGTTGTAGTAATAAATTTTTAATTTACTACTGAGCTAACTTTTACATATTTTTTACCTTTTGGATTTTTCATTTAACTTTTATAATAAATTTTGAGCTATTTAAAATATCTCTGATTGTAACATTAACTGATTTAGTTTCCTTTAGCAATTGTTAAGTTATCAGTGGCGAAATGAGGTTTAGAAGAAGTAAATGATGATTTTGTTTGTCATTTGTATCTGTCTTCTTCATTGATTTTCTTTTTATTTGTGATTAAATTCTGGTTCTGACGACATTCGTTATCTTTATCCTTTTCTTCCTTTGTTGTCCCTATCATCTCTTGCTTAACCTTTCTCATTTTATTTTTGAATTCACTCAATATTTTTTACTTTTCCTTGATATTTTAATCCCTGACTGATATTCAACTGTGTATTTATTATTTTTCTTTATCTCTGTCTGCACAGCCATTGAAGAACTTTTGCTTCCTTTGGAGTGATTGAATGATCATCAATGGTCATGATCCATAAGTGATCCTGTTTTAATATTGTGCTCCTTAATCCTTAAATGAACCGAGCTCTTGGATCGTCACCCAAAGAACTTATTTTTCATATTTTCTAGATTTAGAAATGAAATTTATGCATTTTCCACCACATACATCACCTGCACAATTACAAACAATTTCTGAATTAAAAAACATGCGTTGTGGACAAATTCTAGATATGGTGGATTTCTTGGTTCACTATGTTGTTATGGCCTTATTTTCCTTCAAGAAAAATGTAGGGGGTGTTTATAGGGTTTGAACATTTTCAAATGGGCCAGCAGTTTCGGGTTTATCAAATGAAGGAGTGGGCAATTTTCACACGACAAGGGAGTGGTGAGGTGATATTTTTTGCGAGGATGCGATGAATGGTAAGAGCGATGCGTGGTAGAGAGGACAAGGGTGAACACCGCCAATTTCAAAAGGTCTGGAGGTTTTTAACCCTCATGCATTTAGGTTTGCAATGTGGGATTAGGGTCTTTGGACCAGGAGCAGTAGATCCAACAGCGGTTGGGCGGCGACTGGACGGTGGGTTGATTTGATGTGTGAGGTTAATATTTTTTGAATGTGATGGTGGGTCGGGTATTTTAAATAAATAGAGTTTCATTTAAAATGAGTGAGGTCCAAAATGATATTAATTTCTATTAAAACAATGTAAAAAATGGATTTTTTTACCTGTTTTGATGGTATAAGGGGAAATGAATGAAGGGGAGAGGTTTTTTATGAGGAAATGGGTTTTTAGGTAGGGGAAGGCGTTAAAATAATGGTTTTAAGGTCAAACATGATTTTTTAGAACATCAGGGTATTGAAAGAGGCAAAATGAGAGATAATGAGTAGGTTAAATGAAGATAATGAAGGCAGTGAGATTTCTGGAAATAGATGATAGTCAAGGAATTCTATTTTCAGCAGACTATAGAAAATCCATAGTCATCTAGTGATACTATAGAATATAGGAGACTAACACCTATATTTTGTTTTATGTTGTAATACAATTCTTCTACGTATTTTTAACAGAATTTATGGTTTTCCTGGGTCTAATCTTACTTGTTGGGTGAAATAGTCGTCTTTTATTTCCCACATAAATTTTCAACCAGGAAGTTTGTAAACTATGAGGTGCACCTCCACTATGGATTAGTAAAATAAATCTAATCTAATGATGTAACTAATTTGCGTACAGGGAAAACACACTTTGCGTTATTCAAATCTAATCTAAGCACACTATGCGTAATTGAAATATAATATAAAGACACTTTTAATAATTGAATTATAATCTAAACACACTTTTCATAATTTAAATCTTAATCTATGTTTTCATAATTGAAATATCACTTGCAATGAAAACTAATTAATCTACACTTGAAAAATAAAATAACATTTGTAATGGAAAGCTAAACTATTTGCATGAATCAAAGTAAAACAAACTAATCAAACTTAAAATTTTACAAAGGGATGTACATCATTGATGGGGGGCCTTCCATTGTCCAATATAATTCCAACTCACAAAACTCACATTCTAAAACATAATGATAGAAAAGAGCCTTCTTTATTTAGAAGCTCACAAATTTACACAATAGAAATCTACACTAATAATCTTATTACATCAATAGGTCTTCACTTTACATCCCCTTACATCTCAAGCCTTGTTTACCAAAAATTCTATGATTCCTTGCTTATTTTATAATAGGAGAAAGTACTCCGATCTATACAAGATTTTAGAAACAAAATCAATAATGGAAATTCAATATTTTCTCCATAGATATACAAGTGTCTCAACCAATAAGACACATCATATTATCCTGCATGATCTTCTCCATGTGGACAATCTTCAAATCTTCATGAGGGAATTCGAATTTGATCATGGGAGGCCACATAAGGGTGCCTTATAAGCTTCCAATGAACCTACAATTGTCACAAAAATCTTTCCACTTTTAAGGTATAATCATATGCATATTATTTCCTAATTTTTGATCACAAATTCACTTAAAAACAGTAGAAATTAATAATGTTTGGAAAACACAAGGGTAACCCAAATGATGATGAAAGTGAGATGAATGTAGTGACATGGTGGTGAAATGGAGGTGAAATGGAGGTGATATAATGGATATGATGGTGAAAGTGGATGTCCTTTTAAGGACAATTCTGAGACTGAACATACCCCCCAACTAGAGTTATTACATGTCCTCATGCAACCTATTACATTGAATCATTTGATCCCTTTGAATTGTCTTGCTTTTGGATGAGCTTTAGCTTGTATTAATTCTCCTTTAGCTTTGCATGATCATAGCATTTTATAACTTCATTTTTTTTGCAAAGTTTTCTTTGAGATACATTGTATTTCAACATTCATTTTTAATGGTTGGTTCTTGTGTGACTACCAAAGTTGATGAGAATTGGTTCTTGTGTAACAATACTTTGTTTATTCTTTATTGCATAAAAATGTCTTGAAAACATTGATAATTTATCTTTTCAATTAGGCATCTATTAAGGTCATCAATTTGATCATTTGCAAAACATATAATGTTTTTGAATCTTAACACAATAGTAGTTGTATGTTGGTTATATGAAAGTGATGTGGCATGTGACATAATATGTAAATATAAATATAAATTGATATCCCTTCCCCCCAACTGATGGTATTTGAAATTTTATGAGGTGAGAAAATGAATATTGTGAAGTGTTTTTCCAAAAATTATTACTTTAACATTTTAAGGAATTACATAATAAAAAGTTAGGAAAGGACATACCTTCAGTTACCTATGAAGTGGAAAAGCTCTACATATGTAGCTATTGGAAAAATATGATTTGATGCTTCTTCAATTGGCTATGAAAATATTTGATGAAGTTGTGAAAGTGAGTCTTTATTGCTGCTACTGAATTTGTTGAATCTGCTACATCTACTACATCTGCTACTAATGTTGAATAATGATGGATCTGGTAGTCTCCATGTCATTATCATGCATTGGCACAATTCTTATCTATGTGAATGAATTTTATGATGTCAAACATAGTAAGAATTTGTTTAATTAGTGGCCATTAATGTATGCCACTAATCAACACGAGACCTCTCGTCATTGATGACAATGAGAGTCAAGATGCCTAAGCACGTCTTGCTAGGTGTGAATAATTTTTTTGATGTCGAGTCACCTAGAAGATCTGTCAAACAAGGGACATTAATGTAGTCCCATTTTTTGTCGACAAGAGAACTTTCCATTAAGGCATGCACGCCTCAGGGTACTTTTTGGAAATATTTTTAAGACTAAAAAAGGACTATAGATATTTGGTTTTCTTTGAAGCAATATTTATTGGGAAAGGAAAATGAACATGAAAAGGAAAAATATAATGGATTTAATCAACATGTAAGTGAGATGATTTCTTTCTTTCATGGGTTAGGGGTGGAAAATGAATGAAAATCAAGTGGACAATGTATGTGAATACATGGAACAACATAGAAAATTTTCTAGGAAAAATGACTGTAATCATACATAAAATACTTGGATAGATTTTTTATTTTGAGAGGTAGGGAAGGTAATTTCCTTCATGGATAATGGACATGGATTCATTCTTTTCATTCTTTTCTCAAAATTGGTCTTTGAAAACCAATCGCGAATAAATTTTCTTCCTTCAATTCTCCGATTGTCGTGGAACCTTAAAACAAACATGACACTAATATTGCAATAAAAGGTAAGTGTGTTCAAAGAGAAGTGATCAATTTCTCTCCGTACCTACACAAACAATTCAACGTAATTAATGCTTGTTATGAAACCGACTCCCAAAATAGATGAAGAGAGAGATCAATGCCTTAGAAATCAACCACTTTGAGTGGCAACCTCCAATACATTACATAAATGAACAATTATTGGATGATACAAACGAAAAAACCTCCTTCTATATATAGGAGCCCATGCGGTCACAATATAATCCTAACCGACATAAGAATAATAATGGAAGGGCATAATAACAATATTGGGTTACAGGGGTACAACAATAATAGTAAGTGGGTTACACTATCAACAATAAGGGACTATACTAGTAATATAGGGACCTAACATGCCCCTCTCCTTCAAAAAAGTGTTTTCCTCAAAGCTTGAGTAGCTCTGGATGATTTTGTATAAAATTCTCATCCTCCCATCTAGAATCTTCAGTGGGTAAGTTCCTCCATTTGAGGAGATACTCTGAAATTGATTTATTTTGTAGCTGTCGAGTTCTTGTTTCCGTGACTGATTCAGGTTCCAATATGATTTTTCCTTCCTCATCAAGTTATGGAAATATTGTTTGAACTCAATTTTTTTCCCCTATAACCTTTTGTTAAACATGAAACATGGAAAATTGGATGCACTCGCGAATAAGCATGAAGCTCCAATTTGTATGCCATAGTACCAATATTTTGTAACACCTTGTAAGTACCATAATACTTTGGGGATAATTTATTATCTTTCTTAGCTTGCTTGATGGACATTTATTTGAATGGTTGTTGCCTTAAAAATACCCAGTCTCCTACATCAAAAATTCTCTCACTGCGATGTTTATTTGCTCGTTGTGTCATTCAATTTTGTGCCAAATTTAGGTTATCCTTTAAGAGTTGGAGAACTTCTAGTTGATTTTTGATGTGATCTTCCACTCCTAGAACATTAGAATTTTCTCTTAAATAATATGTGATGGACGGTGGCTGATATCTATAAAGAGCCATAAATGGGGTAATTTTTGCTACAGTATAGAAGGAAGTGTTAAACCACCATTCAACAAAAGGTGACCACTTGACCCATCATGTTTTCTTAGAAGATACAAAAAAATGAAGATTTCCTTCCAAAAATCTATTCACTATCTCAGTTTGACCATCGGATTGAGGATGATAAGATGAGCTATGAGCTAGTTGAGTACCCAAACAAGAAAATAATTCCGTCCAAAAATTTCCAGTAAAAATTGGATCTCTGTCACTTACAATATTCTTTGGGTTTCCATGTAGCCTTTCAATTGTTTCCATAAATGTAGTAGCAATTGTGCTTGCTTTAAATAGATGAGATAATGCACAAAAGTGTGAATACTTCATAAGTGTATCAACTGCCACCATGATGACAATCTTTCCTTCATATTTAGGTAATCCTGTGATAAAGTCTATTGAAATATCCTCCCAACGTTGACTTGGAATTGATAAAGGTTGTAGAAGACCGGGGCTCTTAATTGTCTCAACTTTGTTTTTCTGGAAAACCAAAAATTCCACCACAAACTTTTGATATCAGATTTAAGTCCATCCCAAAATAAATATTTCTTCACCCTGTGGTAAGTTTTTAAAAATCCTGAGTGTCCTCCTAAAGGAGAAGTGTGCAATTTCAAAAGAATCTTTTGCTTAGTTGGGAATTCTTGAAAATATATAAGTGATCTTTGTACCATAAGGAATCATTTTTACAATTGAATGTATCATATGTACTAGGATATTGCTGCAACTTTTTAATAAGTGTCCACAGTTCTTCATCCTTCTTCCATTGATCCCTTGCTTTGGTTATCCAATCTGGTTCGATAATAGAAATGGAACAAAGCAATGCTTCCACCTCTTCATCCTTTCTCAAGAGTGTATCTGCAACAACATTTAGCTTCCCTTTTTTGTAGATGATTTCAAAGTCATAACCCAACATCTTTGTGACCCATTTTTGCTGCTCTTCTGAAGATAGTATTTGTTCCAAAAAGTGTTTTTAAGACTATCATGATTCGTTTTTACCTTGAAGTGTCTTCCCATTAGGTAAGGTCGGCATTTCTTTATTGCATGTAGTATTGACAACATCTCCTTCTCATAAATAGCTTTCTGTAAATACTTTCCTTTGATTGGATGTCTTTCAAAAGAAATGGGTCTTCCTTCTTGCATTAAAACAACACCAATTATATTTCTTGAGCCATCACATTCCACAATAAGGGTTTTTCTGAAGTCCGACGTAGCTAAGACTAGTGCTAGGCACATTGCCTCTTTAATATGTTCAAAGGCCTTAGTTTCTTCAGGAATCCATGAAAATGCATATTTCTTCAATAATTTTGTTAGAGGTGCTACTATTCTCCCATAATTCTTAACAAACTTGCAATAATACCATGTTAACCCAAAAAATCCTCGCAACTTCTTTATGGTTGTGGGGAATTTCCATTCCTTAATGGTTTTAATTTTCTTAGGGTCTACCTTGACACCCTTGTGAGATACAATATGACCTAGATATTCCACCTCTTGTACTCCAAAGAAAAAATTGGATTTTTTTGCATATAATTTTTTCTCCTCCAATAATTTGAACACCCTGTCAACATGTTGAACATGATCCTTCCAAGACCTGCCATAGGTTAGTATGTCATCAAAAAATACTAGAAAAAGTTTCTAAGGAAGAGTTTGAAAATGGAATTCATCAACCCTTGAAATGTAGAAGGTGCATTGGTAAGGCCAAAAGGCATGACCAAAAATTCATAGTGACCCTCATGAGTTCGAAATGATGTTTTCATAATATCCTTAGTATTCATTCTAATTTGATGATATCCTGAATGAAGATCCAACTTGGTAAAAGAAATTGCTCCATGTGATACATCAAATAATTCATTAATCACAAGAATGGGAAATTTATGTTTAATAATGAGCTTATTGAGATCCCTATAATCCAGACATGTGTGCCATGATCCATCCTTATTGTGCACCAATATTACTGGAGGAGAGAAAGAACATTGACTAGGTTGAATTATACCAACCTCTAACATTTTTGCAATCATATGTTCAATTTCACTCTTTTGGACATAAGGATATCTGTAAGGCATGATGTTTGGAGAAACACTTCCTGGAATCAAATGAATAGCATGGTCATGATCATGAATAGGTGGGAGTCACTTAGGAGTTTCAAACACCTTGGAATTATTGTCCAAGACTAGTTGGAGATATGTAGAAATAGATGCTTTTGATGTTGGAACTTCTAGTGAGCATAATTGTGCAATTACGCCTCATTGTTCTTTCTTAAAAAAAAATTTCCTCACATTAGAGATTATTATCTTTCCTGGATTCCCTGTGATACCTCGCAATTCTATTTCCTTTCCTTTCAAAAAAAAATTCAAGAAATTTCTTGAAAATTAAAATCTATTGTCCACAACTATTGTAACCATTGTAGTCCTAGTACAACATCAACACCTCCAATTGGAATGGAATGAATTGACTATTTAATACATATTCCCCCATGTTTAGGTTGATATTATGGCATTTTCCAGAGAAATATATATTTCCTTCATTTGCAACCATCACTTGACATTCTGGTGCCGAGTATAGGAAACAATTCAATTCCTTGGCTATCTTACAATGAAAAAAATTATGGGTACTACCTGAATCAATCAACACTATTACATTTTTCTTCTAGATATGTCCTTCTATCTTGAGAGATTGAGGAGTGGTAATTCCTGCCAATGCATTACATGATATGGTCAGACTCATTTCTTCTTCTTCTAGGGTTGGTTCCTAGTGTATATCGTCTTCTCTTGATGTTCCTTGTTCATTTTCTTCCTCCTCTTCACAATCTACGTAAGATAATTTTTTCTCGACACACTTATGACCTTTAGTGTATTTGCTATCACAACTATAGCAAATCCCTTTTTCTCTTTTTTCTTCTAATTTTTGTGGTGTCAACCTTGTAGGTTGTGGAAGTCTAGGAGTAGCAACACTTCCATATTTATAGATGTGAGTGGTAGGCTTCCTTGTCGCCATAGTTTTACATTCAATTTTTCTTCCCAATTGGAATGCTTTCTCCAATGAGTCAGGTTCCCAAATGCGAACTTCATGTTGGATGTTATCCTTTAAACTCCATATGAAGACATCAACCCTATCTTCCTATGGAATATCAGTTACCCTTATATTCAATTTTTGGAAATCCTCAATTTTCTCCACCACTGAACAATTTTGTTTTAGATTTATCAATTGGCTAAAGAAGGTGTTGCTCTTTGTATCCTCATAATTTTCTATCATTTCCTCCATAAAAATTGGCCAAGTGACATTTTTTTTACGGGAGGAAATCCATCGATATCATACATATGTATTTTTTTCTAAATGTAAAGTTGCAATGCGTATCTTTTGTGTGTTTTGCACATTATTGAGATCAAAATATTCCTCCATCTATAGCATCCATGTTATGGGATCCTTGCCATAAAAATTCCTGATATCCATCTTTCGAATATGGTGGTTCTTCAATCCAACATTAGAGTTTATGAAATCATGATTAACATTTATTTTTTTCTCATCATGATTTTCCTCTACTATATTTCTGCCATTAGGAATCATTTCTTGTATTAACCTTTTCATCAAACCTTCCATGTCTGCTTTTAGATCATTCTTCACATCTTCCATGTTGTCTCTCATTTTTTCATCGATTTTAGCTTACATGTCATCCATCTTAGCTTCCATGCCATCTTCCATGCCATCCATCTTAGCTTCCATGCCATTCTTCAATCCATCCATCTTAGCTTCCACACCTTTCTTCAAACCATCGATCTAGCTTCCATGCCTTTCTTCATAATATCCATTTCCTTCTTTTTTTCACTTTGCGAGAGCAAAATTTGGTGCACTTGCTCTTGTAATTTTGGATGTGTCATGTAGCGATTTTTCATCTTCATGAGTCATAGTAGAGCCTTCTGAAGGCTTAATGGGTGTTTAATTATTTTAAGGTTGCATTTAGAACCCAATAATAATATATGTGCTTCAATATGCCCTTGGAATCACTTCAAACTGATTTTTCACACAAGACTTATGCCATTCAGAAAAAAAAATGCACACCTTTTTCTTGCTTTTGAGGAGCTCGATATTGAAACTGCATTATCTATGTGATTTTGAATCCTCAATATCTGAAATTTGGCCCTGTAGTAGCCCAGTAAATCTTATTTCGAATGCCACAAGTCTAACCTGATTTGGATTCTCCATGGAAACGTTATGCCCAATCTCCCACAATTACCTAATTATGGACTAGTTTAGTAGAGTGAAATTGTATGACATGCCATGTGTCACATTTTTCTCCTTCAACTATAAAATTGATATAAAGGAAACTACAGGTCGTGCAATTGCAGCCAATTTTTACAGAATTCCAATCTAATGCTCGGGAAGAGATTTATGACAATTTTCCCACAGTCACCTCTTTGAGATGAAATTTGGGAGCCTGAAACATCCCTAGCTTTCACACATCATATCTCCAACAATATTGTGAATTAAGATATGAACTTTTTACAGGACGTTCCCTACGATTTCATCTTTGCGCAAATTCCACGATGACACTTTATAGCGCAAATTCCACGATGACCCGTTTTAGGTGAAATTTGATACCCTAAAACAAACCCTTAACCTCCACAGATCATATCTCCGAAAATGTTGCATGCCAAGATCTAAAATTTTCACACGACGTTGCTCAGTATTTCATCTTCGCTCTGTAAAAATTTCAGCTTTAGAACTTTCGTAGAAACAAAGTTAGAGCGAAAATTCCCTGATGAATTGTTTGGAGCAGCGAAAATCTTGAATCCAAAGCTCAGATACCAAATGTTATGAAACCAACTCCAAAAATAGATGAAAATAGAGATCAACGACTTATAAATCAGCCACTTCGAGTGGGAAACCTCTAATAAATTTCATAAATTAACAATTCTTGGATAATACAAATGAAAAAACCTCCTTCTATATATAGGAGTCCATGGGGTCACAGGATAATCCTAGCCTAACTAACAATAATAATGTAAGGGCACAATAATAACAATATTGGGGTTACAAGGGTACAACAATAACAATAAGGGGGTTACAGTAACAACAATAAGGGACTATATTAGTAATACAAGGACCTAAAAATTCTTAGTAAAACATGATTATGACTTTTGTTCTTTTCAATTATAATGGTTACTCAAATTTCATAATTGCGATAATAAATCCAATTTCTAAGAAAAATGACGAGATGAAAATTTTCCTCAAATTATGGCTGAACCATAGCATTTCATAAATCTAAATAAATATTACTTTTCGAATGCTTATTTATTCATGCAAAATAATATTCAATCAAAATTCCCCAATCGACTCATGCAGATAAAGCGCTCTTATCATTCTTCTTCTTCCCTTTGTTTCTTGCTTCAACATTTTTTTCTTTTTTAGCTCCAGAACAACTGCAGAATTGTTTTTCAGCTATAGAATTGCACAGTTTCTGTAGCTAAAATCCTTCACAAACAGTTAATTACACACAAATATGCAAATAATCAATCCAATCTTCGAATTTAATAAATACCTTTTCCCAGAAAAATGAGAAAATTCCTACTTGTTTTATTGATGCAGTAAACAATTCTTTATTATTATTAGAGAACAAGTGCTAAGCACCGGAAAAGCAATGAATAAGAAAGCATGAATATGGGCCCTCTAAGTATTCTTTTTTACCACTTGGAATTTGTTAAGTTCTCCATTTATAACCTTTGCTAGCATTTCTATGAGAGAAATTGTAATTGTAAAAAAAAATAAAAATTCTTAAACTCAGTAGAAGGTGACTTGAAATTATAAAATATAAATCAATGGTTTGAATAACTGTAAATATAAGTTTATGAGTCAAGTATTTTATGTTAATAGAAAATGTGGGCGAGATATCTTTCATAGGTGTTGTTGCTTCTTTTTGCCTCAATTCTCCAAGAAAGTTATCCCCATCAGTTGTGGTCAAGAAGGATATTCTTCTGGAAATAGTGAAGTTCCTAAAATCATCCCATTCAGACCCCATGAGCATTCTTGGTTGCCTCATAACCATCCCAAACAACACTGGTCTCTTTGGAGGTTGTGGGACTGTTGGGCACAAAACAATGAGGGTGATCCCAATCGAATTTATGGCCACATTTAAGCTTGGATCCAAGAAATACATATCATATCATTGAAAATTAAATTCAAACTTAATATACCTCGTGAAGTTCTGGAAAATCAGAGTTTTTCCACAACTATTACATTTATTAAAAAAAAAAAAAAAAAAATCCCCCATGTAATCTTGAAAACTAGGCTCTAAAGATCCCGGAAAATCTCTCAAATAGTTACTAATTTGAGTAAATCTCTTAAAATAAAAATAATTCATCTCGTTATTAGAAAAAATCCATGTTTTATTTTTCTAATATTTGCCCGTAATTGGTCACAAAATGCATTTTAAAATGTCGGGTCAAAACTGATGCGTTATCTGGCTTCTGCTCTGACAACGAAATCTATTGCTGCTAGATCTGAAATTTTTTGGCTAAATACATAGTTGAAGAACACAAAGGGATCAGATCAGAGTGGAAAGTGGGTCGGTCTATAATATTCACTCTGTTGGTAACTGAGAAGTTTTATTCAAACTCTTCCAATGCCTTTCAAAGACAAACTATGCCAAAATTTTTTGGTTATAACCGCCTGGAGATTTTAATTTTTATTAAAAATTATCCCTTTCCCAATAAAAATGGATCTTCATACTTGCAACAAATTCGACTCCTTTCTACAAATCATAAATTCATAGCTAGAGACCAAATGGAATTCGCACTATATGTTTCATTTTCTGGTAAGTGTTGAAGAAGGATTCACATGCACCCATGGACATCCATACAAACCCTCAACCATCAACAGGTTCCTTTTCATTTTTATACAGGTCCGCGATTTTTCTTAAGATCAGATATCTCATGAAAATTAATTTTGAATTTGTTTATGGCAGGGTTTTATAAGAGGCATGTTTTTACATGAGGCCAAAGCTGAAATGGAGAAAACAAAAACAGATTCACCATTCATAACTGTGTGTTTGTACCTCTACATCATACCAACAACTTGTATTATTTAATTCTTTTATCAATGATGTGATTTTCATTTTGGACTTGTTTTGTATTCAATGAGTTTTTGAATACTTTGCATTGATTTTATATTTCATTTCAAAAGGTAAATTATGTTGGTTTGGTTTTATGCAATTTTTTGTTTTTATTGTTTTATTTTATATGTTTGTATTATTTTATTCTTTTTAAATACAAGAAAAACTAGTTACCATAATTTCTAAAAGAATTAAAAACTAATCTAATAATGGAAAACTGGAATTGCATAAAAGGAATGAAATTGCGTAAAAACGTAATTACAAAGAAGAAGAAGAAAAAAATAAAGTTGCAAGTGATATGTAATAAAAAAACTAAAATTGTGAAAATGAAATTGCAATCAAATTGAAACTAAGCTAAAAGATGAAACGACATTCTAAACTAACACTAATCCCTATGTAAGCCTCATCGGCAACTGCGCCAAAATGTTGGGTGAAATTGTCATCTTTTATTTCCCACATAAATTGTCAACTAGGAAGTTCGTAAATTGTGAGCTGTATCTACACTAGGCATTAGTAAAATAAATCTAATCGAATTATTAAACTACTTTGCATAAAGGTAAAACACACTTTGTGTAATTCAAATCTAATATAAGCACACTTTGCATAATCGAAATATAATAGAAACACACTTTGCATAATTGAGTTCGAATCTAAACACACTTTTCGTAATTGAAACTTAATCTATGTTTGGATAATTGAAATATCACTTGCAATGAAAACTAACTAATCTACACTAATAAAATAACATTTACAATGGAAATATAAACTATTTTCATTAATCAAATTAAAAGAAACTAATTAAACTTACAATTTTACAAAGGGATGCATATAATTTTTGGGGACCCTTCCATTTTCCAATAGCATTCCAACACACAAAGCTCACATTCTAAAACACAATCTTAGAAACAAACCTTCTTTATTTATAAGCTCACAACTTTACACAATGGAAATCTACACTCCTAATCTCATTACATAAACAACTCTTCACTTTACATCCCCTTCCATCTCAAGCCTTGTTTACAAAACATTCTATGATTCCTTGCTTCTTTTATGATAGGAGCAAGTACTCCTATTTATAAAAGCTTCGAGAAACAAACTCAATAATGGAGATCCACTATTTTCTCCATAGATCTACAAGTGTCTCAAACAATAAGACACATAACCTTATCTTGCATGATCTTCTCCATGTGGCATATCTTCAAATCTTCATGAGGGAATTCGAATTTGATCATGGGAGCCACGTAAGGGTGCCTTATAAGCTTCGAATGAACCTACACATGTCACAAAAATATTTCCACTTTTAAGGTATAAACACATGCATATTATTTCCTAAATTTTTATCACAAATTCACTTAAAAACACTATAAATTAATAATGTTTGGAAATCACAAGGGTAACCCAAATTATTATGAAAGTGTGATGAATGTAGTGACATGGTGGTGAAATTGAAGTGATATAATTGACATGATGGTGAAAGTGGATGTCCTTTTAAGGACAAGTTTGAGACCCAACATTATCAGAGAAAGTGTTGATGAGTTTTCATCCAGGTATGGTGGTGAGAATTCCCCCAAAACACTCATGGACCAATTTGAAATCATTACAGGTAAGGGTAATAGTTTAATATTTTCCTACTGTGTGTACCCATCTCATTATTTTCATGGCTTCCTTACTCAAAGGAATTTTCCTTGACTTATCCTCTTTGTTTCCATTGTTTTCCTGCGTATATTCCAAGTTTCATGATATTCATTTATGTTGAATAAAGCTCCGCAGAAGCCCTCTTATTTTCATGATACTGGATCTCTCTGAGTTTGAAGACACCTACATGGTTCTTCTGAGGAAAAAGTGGTCTTTCCACTAAGTCGATACCTCTATTCAAATTATTTTATTTTTTATATTTTCAGGAACTTTATTACCCTCTTTGTATCCCTTCCACATTTTATTTTATTTTTGTTTATTTTATTTCTTTATTTCTTATCTAAATCATCTCTAGTAATTGTAGAGTTGTTTTTCAGCTACACCAAAAATGTGGAGAATCCACGACTTGTGGTCAAGGTAACTACATTTTTTTTTTGGCTAAATGTATGTATTTTGTACTTCAATTTGATTGATCTTCAGATTTAATCTTACTATTTTCTTTCATTATATGTATTTTTTAGGTATGAACACTCTCCATTAAGATATGGGTTTTACTCTGAATATTAACATCACCCTCACCTAATGCATCCATAATTTTCACATGTCAGTGTTGTTACTCCAATCGTGGTGCTAGATTGGACCTTTTTTTTTCATATGGTTGTGTGCACTTGATTTGTTAATAGATTATAAGGATGTTGGATTTAATGCATTTCTCCTAGTTTTCTAATCTTGGAAAGTTTCCTACAATATTCATTGATTTTTTGGGACTCTTGGCTATATATTCACCATGCTCTAAAAGGAATACCTGATTCAGTTGAGAATAAGGTTCCTAGGCAGGGTATTAGATGTGTTGGTACCCCCCCAACCCCCCCTCGGCCAGGTTAAATGTAGCATTGAACTATTTAGTGCTATGTCATTCCGGAATTTGTTGTATCACAAAAATGGTCGATAAGGTCTTCTCTTGATAATTCAATGCTTTGTTTCCTTACAATGTAAAATCATGTTGTTTTGTGTGATTTTTATAAATTTCTGACATTACAAGGATGACCATGAATGTATTTATTTACTTCCAGTTCAATTATATTATGAATACTTAATAAACCATGCATTATATTATGTTTTTCTGACTTGGTATTTTGTGGTTCTGTAGAAATCATGTTTATATAATGGGATATTCAGTTAGCCTTATTAGGTTAAATGAAATCCATGTGAGAATATGTACATCAATGTATATGTAGTTCTCTTAGTCATATAAAAATAATGCCCATATTTATGGCTACTAGATATGATAAACTACACATAATCCCTTATTAGGCCTTTACACGGACCCTCAAGATTCCCAAATATCTCAATATATATATATATATATATATATATATATATATATATATATATATATATATATATATATATATATATATTTCTTTGAAGCGGTTGTTTACCTATAATAAATCTTATCACTCACGGAGGACTCATACTTTTGTTGTTCTTGTATTTTTCTATACTTTTATTATTTACCCATGATCGTATTCTCAAAGTAAAAAAAATAATGTAACGTTCTCTTCTGCATTTTTCCCATTTCTTACTCATTTTTTAATGTCTTTTATACTCATGGCAACACTTCTTTGTAGAAGTTTCAGGCTCAAAGGTAAATAATATTCTCTTTCGCAAAATTTTATATTACACTTCTCTTGACATATTGATTTTACATTCGTGATTCCTTTTAGTAAATTACAGTGCCATGTATGTTTTTTTTTTTTCCAACGGTTCTTCTATTTCAAGTCTTTTGCTATTGCACACACACTCTTCATCATTGTTGCATGCACCTACCAATTTTTCTTTTCAAAATTATGCTACATTCACTTCTTATTTTTATTTAGCTTTAGGATTTTCTAAAACTGCTAAATAACTACTTTTCTTCCTGTGCATACCTCGGTCATTTATAAATGTAACACCCCCAATTTCTGTGTTGAATTTGAAAAAATTAGACATTTGAACTTTAAATCCTAAGGGGAGTGGACCCCAAAGGATAAGTATGGTGTGAATGTATTTGAATATTTAATTTGAGGAAATAAATAAAATGATTGTGCATTTTGACCAAGATGAGAATTAGAGATCACTTGCCAAATCCATGAGGATGGATAAGGCAACAAATCCCCACAATCTTTCAAAAATCCTTGAAAAAAATTAATTTAGATTTTGAGGAGGAATCTGAATTCCCCCAATGAAGAGGAAGTAGTTGGGAAGAGGTAAGAAAAGCTGGAAAAGATGAGGAAAAGCATAAAACAACTTTAAAGAGTCCCAAAATGGGAAGCCTAGGCTAAACAGGAAAGAAAGCATCCTGCTATTCTGGACGCAGAATTAGAAACATGCTTTGGGGAAATATGAGCTTAAATAAGCTGCTCCTAAGCAGATCAGAGCTTGATCTGTGATGGAGGTGATCTCAGCTCGGGGGTGAGTTCTGGGAGACAAAGAGGACTCTAAGGTTGGGAGGTTGGTCATTTGCAATAGTGGTATGTTTATGAAATTCTTGTTATTTTGATTTATTATGGTATGAATTGGCTACATATAAAATTAAATTGGAATGGTATGATTTATTTTAGTACTACATTTAACAGAATCCATTCTAAGGCATTCACCTTCCAGATTCTGTTTAGTTGTAGACTAGAAATCTATAGAGTAGAAACCCCCAGAAACTTTAAACCAAGGTCGGTTTAAATCTGAGGGTACTTAGTCTCCATAGATAATTAAATACTAACTTGTCTCCTACATATATACATAAAGGTGGAATTATATACTCATGGGTATGCTAGAGAAATATTGTAGCAGAACTGAAAATCACATGGTACATTAAAAGAGAAGCAAAGACCTTAGAATATGTATTTTGAGTTCTTTCTAGATCCAGATGTAATTCCACTCTATAAAAGTGTTATAGCATTTATAGCAATTAGAGTGCACATTCCATTCCTTAATTTACCTCTAAAACTTGAAATAAAAATCGTAGCAACAGAATTTAATTAAACTTAAGGTATACTACCAAATTAATTACATAACACATGTATATGCACTTAAAACAAAATAAAAACAACAATATAAGTGCCGAGAGCTAAACAATAGCTCATTTTAATATCGATTGCAATACATGTATATGTAAGTAAAACAAGAAAATAATATAAGTACCGAGAGCTAAAATAGTAGCTCATTTTAATATCGACTTCAAAGAAAGTGTTAGACGAAAAGATTTATATACGAACCATCTAGGGTTCCGTTGATTTATGGTCAAACTATATTCATTTATAGATACACCGAATCTATTATGTGTTCAGCCTATTTGCAAGGAATTTCTCCGGTCAAACAAACATAAATTAGGCCGCGGTATTATTGGGTCCTTTTGCACATTAGACAAAATGAAAAAAAAAACTATGAAATAACGCATCAATAGTAAATACCGACTACATGACTATTTGCTGTGTGTTGAGCTTCATGCAACGGATTTGAATAATTTTTGTATGCCGGAAGTACTATATTAAAACTCCAAAGTCAGCGTGACATTACCTATACTTGTGAGAATTGCTACCATCTTTAAAACACTAGGAATACAGAGTTGAATTTTCGCTAAGGGATGGGGATGAGCGATGCAAGAGTTCGGTACCCTCCCTTGCAATGATCATTAGTTATTATCGCCATTAAGTAGAACAGATGCTTATTGAAATAGTTCGAACCTGATGGGCCAAGACGCTTTTAAATCTAGCCGACTGAGACAGTTTACCATAAACATAGAATCGTAGCCATGAAGTAAGTTTTGACAGATAACAGTTGATTTCAAATGATATCCGAATTGTGAAAGCACATACCAATAACATTGATGCATAAACCTCTGCAACCGGAAGGAAGAAATTAGGAATTTACCTGTGAATAGGGTTTCCTTCCTACCCTTGCGTCGTGTCAACGTTAACAACATTAAAACGAGAAATCCATACGATGTGCAAAGAAATTTGAACACCGGTTGTGGAGAGACTGTTAATTCTGGGTGCAGAGAAACCTAAGATCCCGCACCCGGATGTAGGAAAAAAAATATATTAAGGAAGGTCTCGGTGTATAGCCATTAGGAAGCCTGCTAATGGTTTCTGCACATGTAATGTGTGCTGAATGCAGCAATGATAAATCAGTGAACCAAAACTCTCACAAGCTATACGACTAGGGTTTACATCCGAGCAGATTAGCAAAACTATGATAAGAATAAAACGAGGATTAAAAGGTGCTAGAGGACAGGTTAGATCTCCGCCTCTAGTGAACAGCCTGAGACGCCGACATCCTACCCTCTCTGCGCAAAACAAACAACAGATGATGAGACACTGTATTATTGAAATAAAATTAAAAAACTAGGTAAGCATCTCAGAATGTAAGGAATTATAAAAATGAGGGGATTCAGAGAAACGCGAAACCTTACGCTTAAACTCTCCAGCGATACAGACGCCTCCACGATAACTTAGCATCCCTGCACCCGATTCACATCGCAACTTAGGTGAAGAAGCCTGAAGGGAGTCAAGCACAAAATAAGAGAAAATAAATGGGTAACCGTAACCTGATCTGGTTATACCATCAACAACAGGCAAGGGAGCGTTGAATGGCAATGATCATGTATCCCTGAAATAGGTAGGAAGGGTCGGATAAATAGATCGGCATAAGAGCCTCCAATTAAAAGAACCCTCGAAACCCTAATCTCACTGCCCCAGAACTTCAGAAAATCCCGATGTCGATTGAGAAAACTCAGCCACGTCGATAGGAGGGTACCAAGCGATATTAAGGAGCACAGAGGAGGTATGGTATCGTATGCGCGTAGGTACAGGGTTAACCCTAGAACTAATAACTACCCGAGGCAGAACTCAACGCGCACACAGTACTTGGACCAGCCAGAAAAGCCACAAGTCGCGTTCTTGCTGGGCATGGGTCGAGGTACGCCGCCGCTGGCACTTTCCTCTCACGGGCGAGACGCCGTTCCTGCAAGCAAAACCAGCGAAATATCACAACCAAACTCACACGTCAAAACAAGCCGAACAGAGCACTGTGCTATGCGGCTATTACAAACCATAAATAGTACGAGATTGAGTACTATACGTATGAAAACAAGACGCGTATGCGCTGGTTCAAAACAAAAAAAAAATTAGTGATAAACCGTCGCCAGGTGAAATGAATTCGGAGGTTATATGTTCTACGCCAACGCGCAGACTGTCGACATTATTATCTGTGATGGTATGCGTATCATTATAAACTGATAAGGATATGCCACGCCGCGACAAATCCGATAAATAATGGAACGTGAATAATGCAAAAAGGTTATGATTAGGGTTAGACACGTTTTCGAAAATTTCAAAATTCATAGGTGAAAATCGAACGCCGAAAGGTATATATATCAATAATTCGAACGCCGACAATCGTTACGATGGTAAACCTACACGGAGATATAGCTCTGTATATATATGGCGTTAATTGACTATATATTATGTATTATATGCATAATCGATGATTCAATATATTCTCCATTATATTTACCCTATGTCTAATTCCTGTTTGGAAGGATGTAATAGCTTTTTCGAAGGATATAGATATAGGAAATGAATATATATTTCATGCAGCATTTTATATATATGCGCGCCTTCAAGTAGTTTTATCAAAGTGTATATATATATATATGGGTTATATATATGTGTTAGGTATAGGTGTAAGCGCACTCAAATAATTTTATCCAATGATGTATATATGTGTTATATACTTTTATATAAGAGGTATATGTGTGATCGAAAGAGATGAATGTAACTAGGGTCTATACTTACACTATATCTAGGGGGAATATCCCATGTTGATATAGAGGGGTATAAAATTTTATATACATGGGTTTAATGTACACATGGGGAATATTGAATGTTATTAGGAAAGGATAGTGGAAAAGAGATCTTAAAGTTTTAAAGGAGATACTAAACATCCAATTTCTGAACTTAATATTCAGACAACCAGGTAAATAAAAATGAAAACCCAGAATATAGGTGGAAAAAAAAAATAAAAAATTTCTTAAACTGGAGGTGTTACA
>JAXQQM020085756.1:0-28856 GCA_034641835.2 Pinus albicaulis
CAAAGTACAATTTCCACTCAAAATAATATTTAATTTCTTCCAGTTCCCATATTAATGTGAAATAAAATAAATAAGGTCATGAATATGTTTCTCAACTATGAAACAAATGTGAAGATAAAAAACCCCTAGTCATATTCATATCCAAGGAATGCTCAAATTTTAGTGGGATTCCCATGTGAATCAGAGAGATAAAGTAATTGTTAAGTGCTAGGAGTGCATTCCATTTAGTTAAGAGTCTACATTGAATATTTACTTGTGTGTGAAAGCACACGAAAAATTAATTATTCTTCTACAACCATAATTAAACTTATTATTCATCTTCCTTAGTTGGAAGCTAACATTTTCATTAGATATCTCAAAGGTGTTTTCATGCAATATTTAAGACGGTAAATAAAATCAATTAAAACTTTTATTTTAAAAACATTATTGTTGTTTCGAATATTTTTATAACCAAAAAATGAAACAACATGACGAATGCTTTTAGTTTTTGGAATGGAGTCTTTGAGGGTTTGTCTAGCTATAAGCAAGTTGATACCAAAGCTGAGATCTCTCATGATATACTAAGAAATATATTTGTCAAGAGAAGATAAAATACTTAAGGCTTCAAATTCTATTCGATTAAAATCAAAGAGAATTCTCTCAATATCACTAGTGTCAATGGCCATGTATTAAGTGCAACAATTACCATCTCACTACATTCTATTAGCTAGTATGCATAGGGAAAGGAATGCCTTATTTTTTATGACTTTGTGCCAAGTATATGTATATTAAAGAGCACCTTCACATTGATGAGCATAAACTTGTGGTTTCATATAAATAAATGTTGGAAATAGTTTTCATATAAATAAATGTTGGAAATAAATGTGGTTTCGTATAAATAAATTCATATGAATTGATACCATACAAAATTTAGTTGCATTGCATAATATTAGTTTGTTTTTGTATGGTCTTCTTTGTAGGAATCAACAAGAGAGTGACTTATACAATTCGGCATCCCGAAGCCAATGATACCATTAAATATATAACTATATAATGCCTAAATACTTCCCTAAAGTATTGCTACCATTCCATTCCCTTTTCCCTATGAAATTAATGTATCTTTGCATAAGTTAGACCAAGGTTTCCACCTTCACAATTGGATGAAGTTATTCAAACATCATTTTCTTTCTACTACTCTAACCAACATGATTAACTTATGGAGAATCACTGTAAAACAAATTATTTTGTATGATTATATATATGTATATTTTTAAAGAAGTAGTAGGTATTAAACTCTCTTGTTTTATCATCAATTTAGCTAAAATATCAAGGTATATTACAAGGTAAGTGGTGAATTATTTTCTTCCAACCAAATGACAACTTGATACAAAATCTCCTAAGATAAGTGAATAATATAATTCCTCTAAATTTAGAGAAAATAAAAACAGAATATTTGAATTAATAAGCCAATTCCATACATTATCTCTTATTCCACATACAACATCCTTTCAATTTAAGGAAATCAATTCAATTACCTAGGAGGAGAGGAGCTAATTTCTCAATGAGTTTTTATTTCAAAATATTGATAGAAACTTCACATTCTAGGAGAACCATATCCATCCAAATTTGTTCCAATTACCTTTTTCGCATTAAAACACTTTCAAGGCCTCATTTCGCTCATTTCCCTTCTTCCAACAACTAAATTGTGATGGCAAGTATTTTGAATTCTTGGTTCAAATCTCAAGCTCTAATAAACTCAATGAACTTTTCTTGCTAATTTACTCAATTTTAAGCTAAGTTGTGATGGCAAGTCTTTTGACTTCTTTGGTTCAAATCTCAAACTCTAATAAATTGGATAAAAATTTCTTGCTAATTTACTTGATTTTTTTTAAATTTATATATGATTGAGGAAAAAGAGACGGAATGTTCATGTGAGGAAAAAGAGTATTTTGATATGAATATATCCTTAAAATACAAGTCATGTATATCTATTTGAAGAGTCATCTTTTGTATGGGTAATTTTTAAATGTTTAATTATATTAATCAAATTAAGAAAAATTATATTAATAAGTTTGACATATATTTTACAAAAAAAATGTAATTCTGGAACACATGTTTATATACCTAACATGTTAGGTTATCCATGATTCTACATTTAAAATACCTAAAACTTAATTAATGTATAATTAAAAGTTAAATATCAAAATAAGGCTACATACCCTCATTTTAATTTAGCTTTAATATATATATATATATATATATATATATATATATATATATATATATATATATATATATATATATATATATATATATATATATATATATATATATATATATATATATATATATATATATATATATATATATATATATATATATATATATATATATATATATATATATATATATATATATATAAACAAACAGATTGCATTTATTCTTGGAAACTAAATCAACAACATAAATATTGTTGATTGATTATCTTTACCTAAGCCAAAAAAAAAATGAGAACATTTGCATTGTGGGTTTTATCTTCCACCATCTAATAATGGATCATTTTTAATCCCCATTGGATTGTAAAATAAATATAGCATTTTTTCTCACAAATTTTGTTGATTGATAAAATTTTAACCAAAATATTTAAAATTTGATTGCACTAATTTTAAATTTATTTTTGAAAATAAATATCCTACGTCTCTCCAATCGGCTCAACCAAGTCAATCAATGAAAGCTAGACCGAGTTATGGTTAAATTGAGCATTTGTACTTGGTGGAAAATGAAATAAGGTCAATGTGTATAGGATTAAAACACACTTTTACCCTCTATTGAGGCCCTAACACTTGATCAAGGTCTATACCTTATTTGTGGGGTTTAATTAACCATGCAAAAGAGCTCTATTAAGGGTCTATTGGATCTAATATGAACCCTTGTTACAAAACTCATATAGTGATTGGATGAAATACTTAAAGACTCAATTAAACACATGAAAATTAGTTAGATCAAGGGTTTGTGAAAATAATTTTCACCCACCTCCCTTACCAAAACGTGCATCATAGATTGATGGATTCACCAATCAAAGTTTTTCTACTATAATAAATATCGATATTTTTTTCCATGCCTATATAGTAACATTTAATACTACCTTTTCTTGATTAAAATAAGAGATATATACCCAAAAATCAAGTGCTAGATGGAAATATGAGAGGTGATGGGAGTGACGCAACCCACACGAAGTTTTGGCTAAGGGAAATACCATCTATTATTACCCATTTCCATATCCACTGAACTACGCTACTATAGGTTTTTCACGCTACATGATTAGACAATGATTGAGTTGAAGTTGTATCATGGTTGAATCCAATAGAGGCTCCATGATACATTGCATATAGAGTGGATACCATTTTAATATAATCCATTATCCTTATGAAAGTATGAAAATTTGTTATTGGGGATGAATCAATGTGAGAGAAATTTAACCATTTCACAAATTTTTATTAACAAATATTCAAGTACCAATCAATCACAACAATTTGTAGAATATCAATAAATAAATAAATTCATCATGAAGTTATCATCACATCAATAAGACATCAAGAAGCCATCACATCAACACATGAAGACACAATATTTGATGTGGAAACCCATATGTGAGAAAATCGCAAAATATATATTTTCTTCTTCTTCTTCAATTCATTATATAGATTTGCAGGCACCAACTTCCTCCGGGCACCTACCCCCAAAATATGTATGTATACACTTGTGGTAGGCTACAACTTTATAAAGGCGCCAACCTCGAAAGTGTGCAAGAAACAACTTATTGTATGCTAGAACCTGATTGAGGCACCAACCTTGATAATAAGCAAGCTCCAACCTGATCTAGGCTCCAACCTCAGTGGAGGAACCCACCTCCTTCTTAAACCTATTATGGAATTCTTTTCAAAATGGGGTCTGAAACCTTATAGAGGTAGTTTGAGGATTTTAAAAAAAAATCGTGTCCAAAAAATATCATTTATTCCAGATAGCTAGGAGATATTTTGTAATCAAATGCCTTTCCAATAATGAAAAAATGACATGAAATGGAGTGTGTATGTAAAACATATATTCCACTCTAAACTTGACCTTATTGATTTATCCACCATATTCAATAAGATGCCACATCGACCTCATTACTAATGAAAAATGGGATAGCCATGTAAATACTATGAAGAAAAATATAGAAGGGTAAAATTTGTAAATCTAGTTGAGAGTTGAAGAATTCAAACCTAACACCATTTTGATATCGATTTGTGTTATAAATAGGCCACTAGGAGGAAAAATAGTTACATTCTATTTGAGTGCATTTTTTATATAGTACAGTAAACTAGTTGAGATTTTATAGAGAGAGAGAAAAATAGAGGTGGGTTTGTATTTTGTAGTATCCCATGGTATGTAGGTTTCAGGTTACCTTCTCCTTTGTATTTGCATTATTTCCATTCTAAAAAAAAAAGTAGAGAATCCTTACCTTCCAACTAGGCTTTATTCAGAAAGGTTTTCCTAAAGCATATATTGGTGTTCATTTTTATGAGTGTGTTCCTATATTTTACTATTTTATATTTTCAACATTTTATGCATAAACAATAAAATCAATAATAATATCTATAATCTAAGTTAATTAACCCTTCGTGCTAGAGGTTTCAATTTATTTTCGTATATTTATTGGGATAAACTATATATTGGAATAATCATGGTACTTTACATATCATATTGGTATAATAGCATGTATCTTTGGGAATTTGTGGTAAATTTTAGAAGATACAAGAAATCATTTGAACAGGAAACCATAAAACCATAAATATAAGAAATAATTTGAATAGGAACCCATAAAACCCTAGCCATGACCAACTAATCTATTTGTAATAACCCTCAAGATTTGGAAAAGGAGTGATTCAAAAGTATAGGTCATAGATATTTGTTGTAATATGAACCTCCTTATGGCATCTCCCAAAAACAAGTTTGGAATCAAAGAAGAAAGAGGTTCTAATTGAGAGGTCATATCAAAGAGAAAAATGGGGGATTAGGAATAATCAAAGGATTTTAGAAAAGAACCCGAAAAAGAGTAATCGATTTTGAGTGTAGGTCTCAAGCAACCTTCTCATTTGTATTTGCATTATTTCCATTATAAACAAAAGATATCAGAGAAATCTTACGTTCCAACTAGGATTTTTTCAGAAATTTTTTCCAAAATCATATATTTATTTTCATTTTTATCGGTGTGTGCCTATATTTCACTAGTCTATATTTTCCACATTTTATGTATTTCATGAATAACCAATAAAATAAATAATAATATATTTATAATCTAAATAAATTAACCCTTCATGCTAGAGGTTTCAATTTATTTTAATAGATTTATTGTGATAAATGATCTATTGGAATAATCATGGTACTTTATAGATCATATGGGTATAAGAGCATGTTTCTTTGGGCTTTTGTGGGAAGTTTTAGAAGATAGAAGAAACCATTTGAGGAAGAACCCATAAAACCATAGCCCTGGCCAACTAATTTTTTTATAATAACCCTCAAGATTGGGAAACGAAGAGATTGTCGAGGTTGGAACTGTAGGTCATAGATATTTGTTGTAATATGAAACTCCTGATGGCAGCTCTAGAAAGCAAGTTTAGAATTAGAGAAGATAGAGGTTCTAACTTAGAGGTCATATAAAAGGGAAAATTGAGGGATTTGGAAGAACCAAATGATTCCAGAAATGAACCTAAAAAAGAGTAATCGATTTTGAGTGCCATGAACCATTCATATTTCCTCTTCAAGATGGAATTAAAGGTGGAATTCAGGTAGTATCAAGGTGATATCGATGCTTTGAAACTAAATCAAGTGTTCCAATAGTAATATGTTTACTTTATCGTTCACCATATAGATGAGGAACTGGAATTTTCATTTTCTTGTTTAAAATTACAGGGCCATAACCTGACCTAGTGGGAAATCCATATGGAAACCCTTAGGCTATAAATGGTCCTCTAGTATCTAGGTGGGAGGATTTTAAAAGTATCATAAATTCTTGATTCTACCTATGATCAAGAATGTAGAGGACCATTTTATCTAATGGAATTACTTCAAGAAGAGATGAGGCTCATATTTAATGGGATATATGATGCTGATATCATTGCTTCGTTCCAAATTAAATTAAATAATCAGATTTGATGGGATATATGATGCTGATATCATTGGTTGGTAATAAATATTCTGATAGATTTGTATTTTATTAATTTTGATAATAAATATCATTTTTATTGTTCACCAAAGACGATTAAGTATCTGATAAAGTATTGATGTTGATAATAAATAAATATTCTGATGGGTTTTTTATTAATTTATTATAAATATTTGGGTCCATGCAACCTGGCTTCGGCGTTCTTGATGTCTGCTGTGTCTTCCGTTCTCATACTCATACACTTGGAGGAAGAAAGGAAGGCGAGGGAGTTGAAGATGAGATCGAGGAATGGAATTTCCACCAGCCGGAGAACGCAGGGGAGGGTTAGGTTTGTTGTGACGCTTTTCTTGGTTTTATTGCAAATATTCAGTGTCTGTCCATGTATCGCGAGTCTCCAAAAGGAGCAAAAATTCCCTCCCTTTATCAAACATACATTAACATTACGTTTATTTCTATTGTTCAGCACACAGCATCAAACATTTCTACTCGCCACAGAATCAAACATACATTAACATTCGCCACAGTACAAAAAAGGGAGTAAAGCATGTGCGCATCAAACATTTCTACTCGCCACAGAATCAAACATACATTAACATTACATTTATTTCTATTGTTCACCACACAGCATCACACAGAATCTTGGCATATCAAATTACATTTCTACTGTTCGCATCTTTCGTTACATTCTATCGTCTGCTCACAGAATCTTTGCACGCTGAAAAACCACTCAGAGTACAGCACCTTCCCGTACAGAAACGAAAGAAGATTTTCCAGAGTCTACTACCCGCCTGAAAATCAAAAGCTGCTCGATTGCGCGACTGGAAAGGAAAATGCTGTTTATTTTATGAAAGACACGTGGCACCGGAAACGCCCTATATAATGAGACATTGGCTGCCACTCCAACTCCATCTCCATCTCCATCAGCATCTGTGTGTAGTATTATTGTATTTGCTTGCCTTCACCTTCACCTTCAC
Source organism: Pinus albicaulis (assembly GCA_034641835.2). Classification (NCBI taxonomy): domain Eukaryota; kingdom Viridiplantae; phylum Streptophyta; class Pinopsida; order Pinales; family Pinaceae; genus Pinus; species Pinus albicaulis. Next base: position 7,162 of record JAXQQM020085756.1, read on the forward strand.
CTTCACCTTGAGGCGTGAGAAATATAATGGCTTCAGCTGTGCAATACGACGTGTTCCGCAAGATCGACAGCAACGGCGACGGCAAAATATCCAAGTCGGAACTGAGCTCCGTCATTTCGGAGGCAGAGATTGAAGGGGTGATGAAAGAGGTGGACTCCAATAAAGACGGCTTCATCAACTTCGACGAGTTCGTGGAGGCCAACTCCAAGAACCTCAAAGCCACCCATCTCATGCGAGACTCCGCTTCAGCTGTGCAATGTGCCGCCCTGCCCGGCCGCCTGGAGCTGGAGGACGTGTTCCGCAAGTTCGACACCAACGGCGACGGAAAAATATCGAAATCTGAACTGAGCGCCATCCTCAAGTGCAGTGCTACGGTGGAGGAGATTGATGGTGTGATGAAGGACGTGGACTCCAACAAAGACAGCTTCATCAGCTTCGACGAGTTCGTGGCCGCCAACACCAACGACCTCAACGCTGCCCGTCTCATGCGAGGCCTGGCTTCAGCTAATTGACGCCCACCCCCTCTAACTATTAATAAATAAATAAATACTCCCCTACCTCACCTCTCAGCGCTTAACGCTTAACTCTATCATTATATGAGGTGAGGGCTTAATGCATGTACTTTTTCAGTTTCTCCTATCCTATTTACTTTCAGTTTTAAATATATGCAAATATATTTAAATTAACTACATAGTCTTCATGTGATTCCATATCCGTAATCTTTTTACTTCTTGTTTCAAAAACTGCGATAACTATAACTACGTTGTTGTTTGTCAAAATAATCACGTGAATTGATAATGAATATTGTTTCTGTTTCTTTTACTTCTTGTTTGAGAAACTGATAACCATAACTACGTTGTAATGTCACTACTATGAGTGCATTCCATTTAGTTAAGAGTCTACATTGAATATTTACTTGTGTGAGAAAGCACATGAATCCTTAATTACTCTTCTACAACCATAATTAAACTTATTATTCATCTTCCTTAGTTGGAAGCTAACATTTTCATTAGATATCTCAAAGGTGTTGTCATGCAATATTTAAGACAATAACTGAAATGAATTAAAACCTTTATTTTAAAAACATTATTAGTGTTTTGAATATTTTTATAACCAAAAAATGAAACAACATGACCAATGCTTTTAATTTTCGAATATCAAAGAGAATTCTCTCAATATCACTGGTGTCAATGGCCATGTATTAAGTACAAAAATTACCATCTCACTACATTCTATTAGCTAGTATGCATAGGGAAAGTAATTCCTTATTGTTTATGACTTTGTGCCAAGTATATATATATTGAAGAATACTTTCACATTGATGAGCATAAACTTGTGGTTTTATATAAATAAATTTTCGAAATAGTTTTCAAGTTGCATAAGCGTTAGACTAGCCTACCTTTAAGCACTAATATGTATCCCAAAAAATGGGCATCTTGAGAAAACACATATTTTTGTGACAACATAAATGGACTGTTTTTAGATTAAACTATATTCTAATTAGACTTGTCACCCAGGTAAATTGGCTTAAAATATTTCTCATATATATAGGTGCATACCCAGAAAAAAATTAGATAATGAAATAGACAAAAATAAATTAAATCTATAAATGTAAACATAAATTGAAAATTTCTTGAGGGATAAGAGAAGGAGAAGGTATCATATTTGTTTCTAACCACTCCAATGAATTACATCTATCTTATCATACTATACAAAGAGTGTTTTTTTGGTTTAAAAGAAATTTTATTTAAATAATGTGTGTTTTTTTGGTTTAAAAGAAATTTTATTTAAATAATGTTCAATTCCTTGATGGCAAGAGTAAACAGGAAATTGATACTACATGTAAAATAATATTCCTCCAAGCGTTATTTTTGTAAGATAATTGATCCTGCGTTATTACATGTAATTTTCATGGTTTCTTTTCTATTAGGATATCTAATGGTCAGTGTGTATAGGAAGTTATCTTAGGGTTCTTATAGTGTTTTCATCTCGTAAGACACCCTAAATTATGTTCAATTACAATCAATTTTTGTTATATGTAATTAGTGAATTTCAGTGCTGAAAGATCATTCAAGCATAGTAAATTTTTATCATCAACCAGAAAGGTTCAAATTTCCTGTACAAATATTGGATGAAGAAGGCACAGTCGGTGATTCATTGGACTTCATTAGTGAAGAAAGATTAAGAATATTTCAGCTCCAACTTCAACTTCAGGCGTGATAAATACAATGGTTGTGTAGTGTGCCACCCCGAGCCACCGCTGCGAGCTTCGTCGTCAAGTGCAACGTTTCGAGGGAGGATATTGAACAAGTGATGAAGGAGGTGGAATTCAACCAGGAAAACTTCATCAACTTTGACGATTTTGTGGAGGCCAACTCCAAGAAACTCAAAGCCGCACTCGCCTTCCACTGTGCAATGTGATGCCCTGCCCAGAAGATGTGTTCGATAGCAACGACGAGTTCGTGGCTGCCAACACCAATGACCTCGATGTCACTCGTCCCATGCGAGGCCTCGCTTCAGCTAATTGACAACCCGCCATCGCCACCCTCTCTACTAAATAAATAATCACTCATCACATTAGCTCTCAATGCTCAACTCTATCAGACCTCAGATCTCAAGTACTCTTTGTTTCTCTTATAGTATTTAGTTTTAAATACTTTCACACATATTTAAAATAATTACAGTCTTAAAGTGATTGAATATGTATATTTAAAATATATTAATGTGATTCAATACTGGTAATAATTTTACTTAGGTTACTTTTACTTAGGGTTGTTGTTGTAAAAATTTTATTTACATGTCATATAACATGTCACTAACATGACTACCTTTGTTGTTGGTCTTAATTTCTATTTCAATTAAAATTCATGAATCGATACTATATAAAATTTAGTTTTATTGCATAATATTAATCATCTTATTGTCTTTTAGGAATCAAGAGAGTGGACTTATACAATTCAACATCTCGAAGCCAATGATACCCCTAAATATATAACTATATAATGCCTAATTACTTCCCTAAATTATTGCTACCAGTCCATGCCCTTTTCCCTCTGAAATTAATGTATCTCTGCATAAGTTAGACCAAGGTTTCCACCTTCACAATTGGATGAAGTTCTTCAAACATCATTTTCTGTCTACTACTCTAACCAACACGATTAACTTATGGAGAATCACTGTAAAACAAATCATGATTATATATATGTAGATTTAAAGAAGTAGAAGAAATGCAACTTTGCTTTATCATCAATTTAGCTAAAATATCAAGGTATATTACAAGGTAAGTGGTGAATTATTTTCTTCCAACCAAATGACAACTTGATACAAAATCTCCTAAGATAAGTGAATACTATAATTCCTCTAAATTTAGAGAAAATAGAAACATAATCTTTGAATTAATAAGCCACTTCCATACATTATCTCTTATTCAACATACAACATCCTTTCAATTTAAGGAAATCAATTCAATTACCTGGGAGGAGAGGAGCCAATTTCTCAATGAGTTTTTATTTCAAAATCTTGATAGCAACTTCACATTCTAGGAGAACCATATCCATCCAATTTTGTTCCAATTACCTTTTTCCCATTAAAACACTTTCAAGGCCTCATTTTATTCATTTCCCTTCTTCCAACAACTAAGTTGTGATGGCAAGTATATTGAATTCTTGGCTCAAATCTCAAACTCTAATAAAATCGATGAACTTTTCTTACTAATTTACTCAATTTTAAACTAAGTTTTGATGGCAAGTCTTTTGATTTCTTTGGTTCAAATCACAAACTCAAATAAATTGGATAAAATTTTCTTGCTAATTTACTCAATTTTATTTATATTTATATATGACTGTGGCAAAAGAGATGGAATGTTCATGTGAGGAAAAAGAGAATTTTGATATGAATATATTCTTAAAATACAAGTCATGTATATCTATTTGAAGAGTCCTCTTTTCTATGGGTAATTTTTAAATGTTTAAATATATTAATCAAATTAAGAAAAATTATATTAATAAGTTTGATGTATATTTTACAAAAAAATGTAATCTTGAACACATGTTTATATACCTAACATGTTAGGCTATCCATGATTCTACATTTAAAATACCTAAAACTTAATTAATGTATAATTAAAAGTTAAATATCAAAAGAAAGCTACATACCCTCATTTTCCTTTAGTTTATATATATATATATATATATATACACACACACACACACGAACGAATAGATTGCATTGCTTCTTGGAAACTAAATCAACAACATAAATATTGTTGATTGATTATCTTTACCTAAGCCAAAAAAAAATGAAAACATTTTCATTGTGGGTTTTATCTTCTACTAGCTAATAATGGATCATTTATAATCCCCATTGGATTGTAAAATAAATATAGCATTTTTTCTCACAAATACATGGTTGGTTAAAAATCATTACAACAAATTTTGTTGATTGATAAAATTTTAACCAAAATATTTGAAATTTGATTGCACTAATTTTCAATTTATTTTTGAAAATAAATATCCTACCTCTCTCCAATAGGCTCAACCAAGTCAATCAATGAAATCTAGACCGAGTTATGGTTAAATTGAGCATTTGTACTTGGTGGAAAATGAAATCAGGTCAATGTGTATAGGATTAAAACACACTTTTACCCTCTTTTGAGGATCAAGGTCTATAACTTATTTGAGGGGTTAAATTAACCATGAAAAATAGCTCTATTAAGGGTCTATTGGATCTAATATGAACCCTTGTTACAAAACTCATATAGTGATTGGATGAAATACTTAAAGACTCAATTAAGCACGTGAAAATTACTTAGATCAAGGGTTTGTGAAAATAATTTTCACCCACCTCCCTTACCAAAACGTGCATCATAGATTGATGGATTCACCAATCAAAGTTTTTCTACTATAATAAATATTGATATTTTTTTCCATGCCTATATAGTAACATTTAATACTACCTTTTCTTGATTAAAATAAGAGATATATACCCAAAAATCAAGTGCTAGATGGAAATATGAGAGGTGATGGGAGTGACGCAACCCACACGAAGTTTTGGCCAAGGGAAATACCATCTATTATTATCCATTTCCATATCCACTGAACTACGCTACTATAGGTTTTTCACGCTACATGATTAGACAATGATTGAGTTGAAGTTGTATCATGGTTGAATCCAATAGAGGCTCCATGATACATTGCATATAGAGTGGATACCCTTTTAATATAATCCATTATCCTTATGAAAGTATGAAAAATTGTTATTGGGATGAATCGATGTGAGGGAAATTTAACCATTTCACAAATTTTTATTAACAAATAGCTAAGTACCAATCAATCACAACACTTTGTAGCGTATCAATAAATAAATAAATTCATCATGAAGTTATCATCACATCAATAAGACATCAAGAAGCCATCACATCAACACATGAAGACACAATATTCTATGTGGAAACCCATATGGGATAAAATCGCAAAATATATATTTTCTTCTTCTTATTCAATTCATTATATAGATTTGTAGGCACCAACTTCCTCCAGGCACCTACCCCAAAAATATATATGTATACACTTGTGGTAGACTACAACTTTATTAAGGCACCAACCTCAAAATTGTGCAAGAAACAACTTATTGTATGCTAGAACCTAATTGAGGCACCAACCTTGATAATAAGCAAGCTCCAACCTGCTCTAGGCTCCAACCTCAGTGGAGGAACCCACCTCCTTCTTAAACCTCTTGTGAAAGTCTTTTCAAAATGGGGCCTGAAACCTTCTAGAGGTAGTTTGAGGATTTAAAAAAAAAAATCGGGTCCAGAAAACATCATTTATTCCAGATAGCTAGGAGATATTTTGCAATCAAATTCCTTTCCAATAATGAAAAAATGACATGAAATGGAGCGTGTATGTAAAAATTATATTCCACTCTAAACTTGACCTTATTGATTTATCCACCATATTCAATAGGATGCCACATCAACCTCGTTACTAATGAAAAATGGGATAGCCATGTAAAGACTATGAAGAAAAATATAGAAGGGTAAAATTTGTAAATGTAGTTGAGAGTTGAAGAATTCAAACCTAACACAAGTTGATATCGAGTTGTGTTATAAATAGGCCACTAGGAGGAAAAATAGTTACATTCTATTTGAGTGCATTTTTTATATAGTACAGTAAACTAGCTGAGATTTTATAGAGAGAGAGAAAAATAGAGGTGGTTTTGTATTTTGTAGTATCCCATGGTATATAGGTTTCAGGTTACCTTCTCCTTTGTATTTGCATTATTTCCATTCTAAAAAAAAGAGCACAGAAACCTTACTTTATGACTAGGCTTTATTCAGAAAGGTTTTCCTAAAGCATATATTGGTGTTCATTTTTACGAGTGTGTTCCTATATTTTACTATTTTATATTTTCAACATTTTATAAATAAACAATAAAATCAATAATAATATCTATAATCTAAGTGAATTAACCCTTCGTGCTAGAGGTTTCAATTTATTTTCATATATTTATTGTGATAAACTATCTATTGGAATAATCATGGTACTTTACATATCATATTGGTATAATATCATGCATCTTTGGGAATTTGTGGTAAATTTTAGAAGAAACAAGAAATCAATTGAACAGGAACCCATAAAACCATATATACAAGAAATCATTTGAATAGGAACCCATAAAACCCTAGCCATGACCAACTAATCTATTTGTAATAACCCTCAAGATTGGGAAAAGGAGTGATTCAGAAGTATTGGACATAGATATTTGTTGTAATATGAACCTCCTTATGGCATCTCTCGAAAACAAGTTTGGAATCAGAGAAGAAAGAGCTTCTAATTGAGAGGTCATATCAAAGAGAAAAATGGGGGATTAGGAATAATCAAAGGATTTTAGAAAAGAACCCGAAAAAGAGTAATCGATTTTGAGTGTAGGTCTCAAGAAAACTTCTCATTTGTATTTGCATTATTTCCATTATAAACAAAAGAGAGCAGAGAAACCTTACATTCCAACTAGGCTTTTTTCATAAATTTTTTCCAAAATCATTTATTTGTTTTCATTTTTATCGGTGTGTGCCTATATTTCACTAGTCTATATTTTCCACATTTTATGTATTGCATGAATAAATAATAAAATAAATAATAATAGATCTATAATCTAAATAAGTTAACCCTTCATGCTATAGGTTTCAATTTATTTTAATAGATTTATTGTGATAAATGATCTATTGGAATAATCATGGTACTTTATAGATCATATGGGTATAAGAGCATGTTTCTTTGGGCTTTTGTGGGAAGTTTTAGAAGATAGAAGAAACCATCTGAGGAAGAACCGATAAAACCATAGCCATGGCCAACTAATTTGTTTATAATAACCCTCAAGATTGGGAAACGAAGAGATTGTCAAGGCTAGAACTGTAGGTCATAGGTATTTGTTGTAATATGAACCTCGTGATGGAAGCTCTAGAAAGCAAGTTTGGAATTAGAGAAGATAGAGGTTCTAACTCAGAGGTCATACCAAAGGGAAAATTGCGAGATTTGGAAGAACCAAATGATTCCAGAAACGAACCTGAAAAAGAGTAATCGATTTTGAGTGCCATGAACCATTCATATTTCCTCTTCAAGATGGCATTAAATATTCAATATGAATTTAATATATCATCAATGGGCTGAAACTAACTGTTTCCAACAGTAACATGTTTACTTTATTGTTCACCATATAGATGAGGAACTGGAATTTTCATTTTCTTGTTTAAAATTACAGGGCCATAACCTCACCTAGTGGAAAATCCATCTGGAAACCCTTAGGCTAGAAACGGTCCTCTACTATATAGGTGGGAGGATTTTAAAAGTATCATAGAGTCTTGATTCTACCTATGATCAAGAATGTAGAGGACCATTTTATCCAATGGAATTACTTCAAGAAGAGATGAGGCTAGTGTACATAGTGTATAAAAGTGTCCAAAAAGAAAGGAGTAACATTGGTATCTTTCCCAGCAAACCAAATGTACTTCTTAAGTACATGGAAGCTCTACCTAGCCATTAGTGAAAGCAAATGATGATGTTCAAACCCAAAATGATGGATGAGGCTTGTGTATAAGAAAAATACCCAAAAATTATAGGCCATAGAGTGACCTGGGTTGTCTTAGAAATGAAACTAAATATTGACATTAATACAGACTCCACAAAAAACAATTTAGTATTGTATGTTGGTTTTAAAACTTTGTTTGGCCCTCCCTTGGCACCACTCTATGAAAATGATACAATACATTTCACACCCCTCTATAACTCAAACTCTAACTACATAAGAAAGATTCTCTTGATGTTGGTGTTGATGTCCAACAAAAGGATCAACACATTTGATTACATGATAGAAATATAGGGGATTTCAATATATAATAACTAATAACAAATGGGTTTCTTCTATAGAGAAAAAAATTATGTTGGAAACAACACCAAGACTCAAAATGATTGATCACCAGTATGATCTTACCAACTAGTTATATATCCCACTTATTGAAGAGTATTTCATATGTTATCTATGACTCCTAGAAAAGGAAAAAAGAAATGAATTCAATATGAATCAAGAATAGTCCCATTACACATGAAAATGGATATGGAGAGCCTTGAAAAATCACATGAAAAGTTACCTAGATCACTAGTTTGAAAACCTTTACAAATTGCAAAAATAACATAATTTTGAGTTTTTCAATGAGAATATTACTGGGGAGAGGTCATAGCAAAGTTTATTAAGTTAAGTTTCCAAAATAAAATGAGTAGTAGTATATTTTTATAAACTCTAATGAAAGAGTAACGAAATAACTTATGTTGTTGGATGTCAAAGTCACAATGCCCTAACCATGAAAGTAATGTTTTGGGTGAGCTAAATGGAATTCAACATATTGATGTACATAGTCTAAAACAATGTTGAAAATTAATGAAAGTTGACTCTATTCAAGAACCTCTGGATACACTTTAAGAAAATGATCACTATATGAGGAAAACTAAGAGATAGTTATGATCATAGTTGGTTCTAAAAAGGAAGATCATAGATGCATGGAACTAGATGTGAATTGAAACATAACTTTTTGAATAGTGTTTCATGCTCTTTTTAGTCTTATTTTACCTTTTCTTTATAAATTAAATTTTGATATTTTTATTATGTTCCATTAATGAATGTGGTGCATCAAAATTAGTCTATTCATGATAATTTTGTTGTTATGGTTGTTTTTTTAATAATATTATGATGTTATAATATGCTTACAAAATAATTATTTTGTGTGCATTGAGTTGAATCGAGTAAGAAGATCGGTAAGGAGAGTTTCAAAGTACAATTTCCACTCAAAATAATATTTAATTGCTTCCAGTTCCTATATTAATGTGAAATAAAATAAATAAGGTCATGAATATGTTTCTCAACTATGAAACAAATGTGAAGATAAAAAAACCCCTAGTCATATTCATATCCAAGGAATGCTCAAATTTTAGTGGGATTCCCATGTGAATGAGAGAGATAAAGTAATTGTTAAGTGCTAGGAGTGCATTCCATTTAGTTAAGAGTCTACATTGAATATTTACTTGTGTGTGAAAGCACACGACAACTTAATTAGTCTTCTACAACCATAATTAAACTTATTATTCATCTTCCTTAGTTGGAAGCTAACATTTTCATTAGATATCTCAAAGGTGTTTTCATGCAATATTTAAGACGGGAAATAAAATGAATTAAAACCTTTATTTTAAAAACATTATTGTTGTTTCGAATATTTTTATAACCAAAAAATGAAACAACATGACTAATGCTTTTAATTTGGGGAATGGAGTCTTTGAGGGTTTGTCTAGCTATAAGCAAGTTGATACCAAAGCTGAGATCTCTCATGATATACTAAGAAATATATTTGTCAAGAGAAGATAAAATACTTAAGGCTTCAAATTCTATTCGATTAAAATCAAAGAGAATTCTCTCAATATCACTAGTGTCAATGGCCATGTATTAAGTGCAACAATTACCATCTCACTACATTCTATTAGCTAGTATGCATAGGGAAAGGAATGCCTTATTGTTTATGACTTTGTGCCAAGTATATATATATTAAAGAGGACCTTCACATTGATGAGCATAAACTTGTGGTTTCATATAAATAAATGTTGGAAATAAATGTGGTTTGGTATAAATAAATTCATATGAATTGATACCATACAAAATTTAGTTGCATTGCATAATATTAGTTTCTTTTTGTATGGTCTTCTCTGTAGGAATCAACAAGAGAGTGACTTATACAATTCGGCATCCCGAAGCCAATGATACCCTTAAATATATAACTATATAATGCCTAAATACTTCCCTAAAGTATTGCTACCATTCCATTCCCTTTTCCCTATGAAATTAATGTATCTTTGCATAAGTTAGACCAAGGTTTCCACCTTCACAATTGGATGAAGTTATTCAAACATCATTTTCTTTCTACTACTCTAACCAACATGATTAACTTATGGAGAATCACTGTAAAACAAATTATTTTGTATGATTATATATATGTATATTTTTAAAGAAGTAGTAGGTATTAAACTCTCTTGTTTTATCATCAATTTAGCTAAAATATCAAGGTATATTACAAGGTAAGTGGTGAATTATTTTCTTCCAACCAAATGACAACTTGATACAAAATCTCCTAAGATAACTGAATAATATAATTCCTCTAAATTTAGAGAAAATAAAAACAGAATATTTGAATTAATAAGCCAATTCCATACATTATCTCTTATTCAACATACAACATCCTTTCAATTTAAGGAAATCAATTCAATTACCTAGGAGGAGAGGAGCTAATTTCTCAATGAGTTTTTATTTCAAAATATTGATAGAAACTTCACATTTTAGGAGAACCATATCCATCCAAATTTGTTCCAATTACCTTTTTCGCATTAAAACACTTTCAAGGCCTCATTTCGCTCATTTCCCTTCTTCCAACAACTAAATTGTGATGGCAAGTATTTTGAATTCTTGGTTCAAATCTCAAGCTCTAATAAACTCAATGAACTTTTCTTGCTAATTTACTCAATTTTAAGCTAAGTTGTGATGGCAAGTCTTTTGACTTCTTTGGTTCAAATCTCAAACTCTAATAAATTGGATAAAAATTTCTTGCTAATTTACTCGATTTTTTTTAAATTTATATATGATTGAGGCAAAAGAGACGGAATGTTCATGTGAGGAAAAATAGTATTTTGATATGAATATATCCTTAAAATACAAGTCATGTATATCTATTTGAAGAGCCATCTTTTGTATGGGTAATTTTTAAATGTTTAACTATATTAATCAAATTAAGAAAAATTATATTAATAAGTTTGACGTATATTTTACAAAAAAAATGTAATTCTTGAACACATGTTTATATACCTAACATGTTAGGCTATCCATGATTCTACATTTAAAATACCTAAAACTTAATTAATGTATAATTAAAAGTTAAATATCAAAATAAGGCTACATACACTCATTTTAATTTAGCTTATATATATATATATATATATATAAATAAACAGATTGCATTTATTCTTGGAAACTAAATCAACAACATAAATATTGTTGACTGATTATCTTTACCTAAGCCAAAAAAAAAAATGAAAACATTTGCATTGTGGGTTTTATCTTCCACCATCTAATAATGGATCATTTTTAATCCCCATTGGATTGTAAAATAAATATAGCATTTTTTCTCACAAATACATGGTTGGTTAAAAATCATTACAACAAATTTTGTTGATTGATAAAATTTTAACCAAAATATTTAAAATTTGATTGCACTAATTTTCAAATTATTTTTGAAAATAAATATCCTACCTCTCTCCAATAGGCTCAACCAAGTCAATAGAAAGCTAGATCGAGTTATGGTTAAATTGAGCATTTGTACTTGGTGGAAAATGAAATAAGGTTAATGTGTATAGAATTAAAAAAAACTTTTACCCTCTATTGAGGCACTAACACTTGATCAAGTTCTATACCTTATTTGAGGGGTTTAATTAACCATGCAAAAGAGCTCTATTAAGGGTCTATTGGATCTAATATGAACCCTTGTTACAAAACTCATATAGTGATTGGATGAAATACTTAAAGACTCAATTAAACACATGAAAATTAGTTAGATCAAGGGTTTGTGAAAATAATTTTCACCCACCTCCCTTAACAAAACGTGCATCATAGATTGATGGATTCACCAGTCAAAGTTTTTCTACTATAATAAATATCGATATTTTTTTCCATGCCTATATAGTAACATTTAATACTACCTTTTATTGATTAAAATAAGAGATATATACCCAAAAATCAAGTGCTATATGGAAATATGAGAGGTGATGGGAGTGATGCAACCCACATGAAGTTTTTGCCAAGGGAAATACCATCTATTATTACCCATTTCCATATCCACTAAACTAGGCTACTATAGGTTTTTCACTCTACATGATTAGACAATGATTGAGTTGAAGTTGTATCATGGTTGAATCCAATAGAGGCTCCATGATACATTGCATATAGAGTGGATACCATTTTAATATAATCCATTATCCTTATGAAAGTATGAAAAATTGTTATTGGGGATGAATCAATGTGAGAGAAATTTAACCATTTCACAAATTTTTATTAACAAATATTCAAGTCCCAATCAATCACAAAAATTTGTAGTGTATCAATAAATAAATAAATTCATCATGAAGTTATCATCACATCAATAAGACATCAAGAAGCCATCACATCAACACATGAAGACACAATATTTGATGTGGAAACCCATATGTGAGAATCACAAATATATTTTCTTTTCAACTGCATGATATTCCACCAACTCTCCACCTAACCCCAACATGTGGATGCATACACTGTAGGCTTGCAACTCATGATAATGCCCAACCTCGGGGCAAATGATAGAAAGAACCCATGATTGAGGCACCAACCTTGATAATAAGCAAGCTCCAACCTGATCTAGGCTCCAACCTCAGTGGAGGAACCCACCTCCTTCTTAAACCTATTATGGAATTCTTTTCAAAATGAGGTCTGAAACCTTCTAGAGGTAGTTTGAGGATAATAAAAAAAAAATCGGGTCCAAAAAATATCATTTATTCCAGATAGCTAGGAGATATTTTGTAATAAAATTCCTTTCCAATGATGAAAAAATGACATGAAATGGAGTGTGTATGTAAAACATATATTCCACTCTAAACTTGACCTTATTTATTTATCCACCATATTCAATAGGATGCCACATCGGCCTCGTTACTAATGAAAAATGGGATATCCATGTAAAGACTATGAAGAAAAATATAGAAGGGTAAAATTTGTAAATGTAGTTGAGAGTTGAAGAATTCAAACCTAACACCATTTTGATATCGAGTTGTGTTATAAATAGGCCACTAGGAGGAAAAATAGTTACATTCTATTTGAGTGCATTTTTTATATAGTACAGTAAACTAGTTGAGATTTTATAGAGAGAGAGAAAAAGTTAGAGGGTTTGTATTTTGTAGTATCCCATGGTATATAGGTTTCAAAGTTACTTTCTCCTTCGTATTTGTACTATTTCCATTCTAAAAAGAGTAGAGAACGTTACCTTCCAACTAGGCTTTATTCAGAAAGGTTTTCTTAAAGCATATATTGGTGTTCATTTTTACGAGTGTGTTCCTATATTTTACTATTTTATATTTTCAACATTTTATGCATAAACAATAAAATCTATAATAATATCTATAATCTAAGTTATTTAACCCTTCGTGCTAGAGGTTTCAATTTATTTTCGTATATTTATTGGGATAAACTATCTATTGGAATAATCATGGTACTTTACATATCATATTGGTATAATAGCATGTATCTTTGGGAATTTGTGGTAAATTTTAGAAGATACAAGAAATCATTTGAACAGGAACCCATAAAACCATAAATACAAGAAATAATTTGAATAGGAACCCATAAAACCCTAGCCATGACCAACTAATCTATTTGTAATAACCCTCAAGATTTGGAAAAGGAGTGATTCAGAAGTATAGGTCATAGATATTTGTTGTAATATGAACCTCCTTATGGCATCTCTCAAAAACAAGTTTGGAATCAAAGAAGAAAGAGGTTCTAATTGAGAGGTCATATCAAAGAGAAAAATGGGGGATTAGGAATAATCAAAGGATTTTAGAAAAAAACCCAAAAAAGAGTAATCGATTTTGAGTGTAGGTCTCAAGCAACCTTCTCATTTGTATTTGCATTATTTCCATTATAAACAAAAGATATCAGAGAAACCTTACATTCCAACTAGGTTTTTTTCAGAAATTTTTTCCAAAATCATATATTTATTTTCATTTTTTTCGGTGTGTGCCTATATTTCACTAGTCTATATTTTCCACATTTTATGTATTGCATGAATAACCAATAAAATAAATAATAATAGATTTATAATCTAAATAAATTAACCCTTCATGCTAGAGGTTTCAATTTATTTTAATAGATTTATTGTGATAAATGATCTATTGGAATAATCATGGTACTTTATAGATCATATGGGTATAAGAGCATGTTTCTTTGGGCTTTTGTGGGAAGTTTTAGAAGATAGAAGAAACCATTTGAGGAAGAACCCTTAAAACCATAGCCATGGCCAACTAATTTTTTTATAATAACCCTCAAGATTGGGAAACGAAGAGATTGTCGAGGTTGGAACTGTAGGTCATAGATATTTGTTGTAATATGAAACTCCTGATGACAGCTCTAGAAAGCAAGTTTAGAATTAGAGAAGATAGAGGTTCTAACTTAGAGGTCATATAAAAGGGAAAATTGCGGGATTTGGAAGAACCAAATGATTCCAGAAACGAACCTAAAAAAGAGTAATCGATTTTGAGTGCCATGAACCATTCATATTTCTTCTTCAAGATGGAATTAAAGGTGGAATTCAGGTAGTATCAAGGTGATATCGATGCTTTGAAACTAAATCAAGTGTTCCAATAGTAATATGTTTACTTTATTGTTCACCATATAGATGAGGAACTGGAATTTTCATTTTCTTGTTTATAACCTGACCTAGTGGGAAATCCATATGGAAACCCTTAGGCTATAAATGGTCCTCTAGTATCTAGGTGGGAGGATTTTAAAAGTATCATAAATTCTTGATTCTACCTATGATCAAGAATGTTTATCCAATGGAATTACTTCAAGAAGAGATGAGGCTAGTGTACATAGTGTATATCATATTTAATGGGATATATGATGCTGATATCATTGCTTCGTTCCAAATTAAATTAAATAATCAGATTTGATGGGATATATGATGCTGATATCATTGGTTGGTAATAAATATTCTGATAGATTTGTATTTTATTAATTTTGATAATAAATATCATTTTTATTGTTCACCAAAGACGATGAAGTATCTGATAAAGTATTGATGTTGATAATAAATAAATATTCTGATGGGTTTTTTATTAATTTATAAATATTTGGGTCCATGCAGCCTGGCTTCGGCGTTCTTGATGTCTGCTGTGTCTTCCGTTCTCATACTCATACACTTGGAGGAAGAAAGGAAGGCGAGGGAGTTGAAGATGAGATCGAGGAATGGAATTTCCACCAGCCGGAGAACGCAGGGGAGGGTTAGGTTTGTTGTGACGCTTTTCTTGGTTTTATTGCAAATATTCAGTGTCTGTCCATGTATCGCGAGTCTCCAAAAGGAGCAAAAATTCCCTCCCTTTATCAAACATACATTAACATTACGTTTATTTCTATTGTTCAGCACACAGCATCAAACATTTCTACTCGCCACAGAATCAAACATACATTAACATTCGCCACAGTACAAAAAAGGGAGTAAAGCATGTGCGCATCAAACATTTCTACTCGCCACAGAATCAAACATACATTAACATTACATTTATTTCTATTGTTCACCACACAGCATCACACAGAATCTTGGCATATCAAATTACATTTCTACTGTTCGCATCTTCATACATTTCTACTGTTCTGTTCGCCACACAGAATCTTGGCACATCAGCATTGGTGCGCTCTCATTCGCCAGAGTACAGCACCTTCCCTGGGTACAGAAAAGGGAGTAAAGCAGGTGCGCACACAGCATCTTCGGTGGGTCACAAAAAGGTGCGCTCTCATCCGAAATGAATGTTTATTATTTTCATAGATTGCGCGACTGGAAAGGAAAATGCTGTTTATTTTATGAAAAACACGTGGCACCGGAAACGCCTGCCATAATGAGACCTTATTGCCACTCCAACTCCATCTCCATCTCCATCTGTGTGTAGTGGGATTTAAGGCTTTGGCTTTCATGAGGGCTCATGTGGCGTGAGAAATATAATGGCTTCAGCTGTGCAATACGACGTGTTCCGCAAGATCGACAGCAACGGCGACGGCAAAATATCCAAGTCGGAACTGAGCTCCGTCATTTCGGAGGCGGAGATTGAAGGGGTGATGAAAGAGGTGGACTCCAACAAGGACGACTTCATCAACTTCGACGAGTTCGTGGAGTCCAACTCCAAGAACCTCAAAGCCGCCCGTCTCATGCGAGACTCCGCTTCAGCTGTGCAATGTGCTGCCCTGCCCGGCCGCCTGGAGCTGGAGGACGTGTTCCGCAAGTTCGACACCAACGGCGACGACAAAATATCGAAATCTGAACTGAGCGCCATCCTCAAGTGCAGTGCTACGATGGAGGAGATTGATGGCGTCATGAAGGACGTGGACTCCAACAAAGACTGCTTCATCAGCTTCGACAAGTTCGTGGCCGCCAACACCAACGACCTCAACGCTGCCCGTCTCATGCGAGGCCTGGCTTCAGCTAATTGACGCCCACCCCCTCTAATTAATAAATACTCCCCTACCTCACCTCTCAGCGCTTAACTCTATCATTATATGAGGTGAGGGCTTAATGCATGTACTTTTTCAGTTTCTCCTATCCTATCTACTTTCAGTTTCAAATATATGCACATATATTTAGATTAACTACAGAGTCTTCATGTGATTCCACATCCGTAATCTTTTTACTTCTTGTTTGAGAAACTGTGATAACTATAACTACGTAAGTTGTTGTTTGTCAAAAAAATCACATGAATTGATAAGTTTTACGTTTCTGTTTCTTTTTTACTTCTTGTTTGAGAAACTGTGATAACTATAACTACGTTGTTGTTGTGTAATTGTTAAGTGCTAGGAGTGCATTCCATTTAGTTAAGAGTCTACATTGAATATTTACTTGTGTGATAAAGCACACTACTCCTTAATTACTCTTCTACAACCATAATTAAACTTATTATTCATCTTCCTTAGTTGGAAGCTAACATTTTCATTAGATATCTCAAAGGTGTTGTCATGCAATATTTAAGACGGGAACTTAAATGAATTAAAACCTTTATTTTAAAAACATTTTTGTAGTTTCGAATATTTTTATAACCAAAAAATGAAACAACATGACCAATGCTTTTAATTTTTGGAATATCAAAGAGAATTCTCTCAATATCACTAGTGTCAATGGCCATGTATTAAGTATAGCGATTACCATCTCACTACATTCTATTGCTAGTATGCATAGGGAAAGGAATGCCTTATTGTTTATTGTGCCAAGTATATATATATATATATATATTGAAGAAGACATTCAAGACGATGAGCACAACGCGGTTATTCAAGTTTATAAATGTTGGAAATAGTTTCTTGCCAGATAAAGTAGACTAGCCTACCTTTCTTAACTGATATGTATCCCAAAAAATGGGCATCTTGAGAAAACACATATGTTTGTGACAACATAAATGGGGTGTTTTTAGATTACACTATATTCTAATTAGACTTGTCACTTAAGTAAAATGGCTTCAAATATTTCTCATATATATAAGTGCATACTCACAAAAAGATTAGAGAATGGAATAGTCAAAAATAAATTGAATCTATAAATGTAGACATAAATTGATAATTTCTTGAAAGATAAGAGAAGAAAAAAGTATCATATTTGTTTCTAACCACTAGAATAAATTATATCTATCTTCTCATACTATACAAAGAGTTTTTTTTTTTTTTTAAAGACATTTTATTTAAATAGTATTCAATTCCTTGATGGCAAGAGTAAATAGGAAATTGATACTACATGTAAGATAATATTCCTCCAAGCGTTATTTTTGGAAGATAATTGATCCCTGCGATGTCCGCATAATTTTCTGGTTTCTTTCTATTAGATATCTAATGATCGGTGGGTAGAGGAAGTTATCTTAAGGTTTTTATAGTGTTTTCATCTCGTAAGACACCCTAAATTATGTTCAATTACAATCAATTTTTGTTATATGTAATTATTTATGAGTTCCTAAATTTCAGTGCTAAAGGATCATTCAAGCATAGTAAATTTTTATCATCAACCAGAAAGGTTCAAATTTCCTGTACAAATATTAGATGAAGAAAGAAAGGCACAGTCGGTGATTCATTGGACTTCATTAGTGAAGAAACATTAAGAAGATTTCAGCTCCAACTTCAACTTCAGGCGTGATAAATACAATGATTGTGTAGTGTGCCACCCTTCGAGCCACCATCATGAGCCAGGATGTGTTCAAGAGTTCATCAACAATCGATGACGATTGAATCGAAGCCTGGCTGCCAAGTGCAACGTTTTCAGGAGTGAGATTGAACGGTGATGAAGGAGGGGAATTCAACCAGACACATAGTTAACTTCGACGATTTCTTAGAGAGGCCATACAGACGCCCCTCGCCCGAAAGATGTGTTCGTATAAATAAACGAATAATTCGTGGTCACAACAAGTAACGAATTTCAATGTCACTTTCCCATGCGAGGCCTCACTTCAGCTAATTGACAACCCGCCAACTCCGCCCTCTCTACTAAATAAATAATCACTCATCACATTAGCTCTCAACGCTCAACTCTATCATACCTCAGATCTCAAGTACTCTTTGTTTCTCTTATAGTATTTAGTTTTAAATACTTGCACGCGTATTTAAAATAACTACAGTCTTAAAGTGATTGAATATGTATATTTAAAATATATTAATGTGATTCAATATTGGTAATACTTTTACTTAGGTTGTTGTTGTTTAAAATTTTATTTATATATGTCATATAACATGTCACTAACATGACTACCTTGTTGTTGGTCATATAAAAACAAATTTTTCATTATACCAATTAAAATTCACATGAATTGATACCATATAAAATTTAGCTTCATTGCATAATATTAGTTTGTTTTTGTATGGTCTTCTTTGTAGGAATCAACAAGAGAGTGACTTATACAATTCAACATCTCGAAGCCAATGATACCCCTAAATATATAACTATATAATGCCTAATTACTTCCCTAAATTATTGCTACCATTCCATGCCCTTTTCCCTCTGAAATTAATGTATCTCTGCATAAGTTAGACCAAGGTTTCCACCTTCACAATTGGATGAAGTTCTTCAAACATCATTTTCTGTCTACTACTCTAACCAACACGATTAACTTATGGAGAATCACTGTAAAACAAATTATTTTGTATGATTATATATATGTAGATTTTTAAAGAAGTAGTAGGTATTAAACTCTCTTGTTTTATCATCAATTTAGCTAAAATATCAAGGTATATTACAAGGTAAGTGGTGAATTATTTTCTTCCAACCAAATGACAACTTGATACAAAATCTCCTAAGATAAGTGAATACTATAATTCCTCTAAATTTAGAGAAAATAGAAACATAATCTTTGAATTAATAAGCCACTTCCATACATTATCTCTTATTCAACATACAACATCCTTTCAATTTAAGGAAATCAATTCAATTACCTGGGAGGAGAGGAGCCAATTTCTCAATGAGTTTTTATTTCAAAATCTTGATAGCAACTTCACATTCTAGGAGAACCATATCCATCCAATTTTGTTCCAATTACCTTTTTCCCATTAAAACACTTTCAAGGCCTCATTTTACTCATTTCCCTTCTTCCAACAACTAAGTTGTGATGGCAAGTATATTGAATTCTTGGCTCAAATCTCAAACTCTAATAAAATCGATGAACTTTTCTTACTAATTTACTCAATTTTAAACTAAGTTGTGATGGCAAGTCTTTTGATTTCTTTGGTTCAAATCACAAACTCAAATAAATTGGATAAAATTTTCTTGCTAATTTACTCAATTTTATTTATATTTATATATGATTGTGGCAAAAGAGATGGAATGTTCATGTGAGGAAAAAGAGAATTTTGATATGAATATATTCTTAAAATACAAGTCATGTATATCTATTTGAAGAGTCCTCTTTTCTATGGGTAATTTTTAAATGTTTAAATATATTAATCAAATTAAGAAAAATTATATTAATAAGTTTGATGTATATTTTACAAAAAAATGTAATCTTGAACACATGTTTATATACCTAACATGTTAGGCTATCCATGATTCTACATTTAAAATACCTAAAACTTAATTAATGTATAATTAAAAGTTAAATATCAAAAGAAAGCTACATACCCTCATTTTCCTTTAGTTTATATATATATATATATATATATATATATATATATATATATATATATATATATATATATATATATATATATATATATATATATATATATATATATATATACACACACACACACACACACACACACACACACACACACACACACACACACACGAACGATCAGATCAGACGGCTTGAAACTAAATCAACAACCTAAATATTGTCGATTGATTATCTCTACCTAAGTCAAAAAAAATGAAAACATTTTCATCAGTGGGGTTTTATCTTCACTGGGCACACGGATCATTTATAATCCCTACATTGGATTGTAAAATAAATATATAATTTTTCTCATAAATACATGGTTGGTTAAAAATCATTACGACAAATTTGGTTGATTGATAAAATTTTAACCAAAATATTTAAAATTCTAATGCACTAATTTTCAATTTATTTTTGAAAATAAATATCCTACCTCTCTCCAATAGGCTCAACCAAGTCAATCAATGAAATCTAGACCAAGTTATGGTTAAATTGAGCAGTTGTACTTGGTGGAAAATGAAATAAGGTCAATGTGTATAGGATTAAAACACACTTTTACCCTCTTTCGAGGATCAAGGTCTATAACTTATTTGAGGGGTTAAATTAACCATGAAAAATAGCTCTATTAAGGGTCTATTGGATCTAATACGAACCCTTGTTACAAAACTCATATAGTGATTGGATGAAATACTAAAGACTCAATACCACGAAATTACTTAGATCAAGGGTTTGTGAAAATAATTTTCACCCACCTCCCTTACCAACACGTGCATCATAGATTGATGGATTCACCAATCAAAGTTTTTCTACTATAATAAATATTGATATTTTTTTCCATGCCTATATAGTAACATTTAATACTACCTTTTCTTGATTAAAATAAGAGATATACCCAAAAATCAAGTGCTGGGGATGGAAATATGAGAGGTGATGGGAGGACGTAACCCACACTTAAGTTTTTGGGCTAAGGAAATACCATCTATTATTACCCATTTCCATATCCACCGAATCCACGCTACTATAGGTTTTTCACTCTATATTATTAGACAATGATTGAGTTGAAGTTGCATTATGGTTGAATCTAATAGAGGCTCCATGATACATTTCATAGAGAGTAGATACCCTTTTAATATAATCCGTTATCCTTATGAAAGTATGAACAAGCTGGATCGGGATGAATCGGGATGTGATGCA
>JAXQQM020080630.1:0-17029 GCA_034641835.2 Pinus albicaulis
GCCTTTAGGGGAGGTCCAAACAAAACAACAAGAGGTGATTTGAAAGGAAAAGAGGCTGATTTCGATGGATCTGGAAGTGAGGTCACAGATCTGGAAAAAGAAAGGGCTGAAGCTCTGAAACCGACGGCTGAAACAGCTGAAACTCTTCCACAAAAAGTGGAGGGTACTAAAGCCCTAAGGGGCTGGGTTCCCACTTATATGAGTAAAAACAAGACGTATCTGTCAAGGCCGAGATGAAGGAAACCCCGCGCAGGCCGGCAGCAGAAACCTTAAAATTACAAAATATTGAAAAGGCGGTGTCGTTGTGTTTCCGACTGGATGCATATTTGGTGTTACGTGCTGTGCAAGGCCCGTGTTTGTGCTCAATAAAAGCAGCATCTCTCTCTGTCTTGCTTTCATTTTTACAAGTGCATTTTCTTCGAAAATCGTCGTCTGTGTGCTACTGGTACGTTTACCTGCGCAATAGGGCCAGAAACACACGGAAGTTAGAAATTTTAAGTTTTTAGGGTTTTATGTGAGAAAAAATGACATAAAAAGAGGAAAACTAAGCAGCTGAAAAGAAGCCCTAGGGCCTGAAGTAGCTGGATATGCAGGAATATGAAAAACGACAGCGGTCGTAATTTAAAACCCTTGTGGAGTCGCCATTTGTTAGTATGAATTCTTCGTCGAAGTGTACGAAAAAGAACCACTTTAGCTACGCATAACTAATAGCCCTAACAACAATAGAGGCTGCCAAACATCTTCAGATCCGCGATTAGTAGTTAAAATGCTGCAACAAACAGATCTATAAATGGAAAGACATTAAGCAGTAAAGTAAAGAGTTTGCTCCATGCATCCAACAGACAAGACAAGAACACGATTTTTGAATGAATTTTTATATTACAGGGCACCTGGGAGGAAACAAGGTGTATCCAGATCTCCTCAATGGGATGGGTTCTTTGTAGTCCTCAGCACTTCAGATCTAAGCTTTCTCTCTCTTGTAGATGTAGAAAACCCAATGTAGAAGGTAGAGCTCAATGGGAGCAACAATGGCAGTAAATGAGACCGAGTGTATAGATCCAGAGTGATCTAGTATGCAACAAAAGGTGAAGAATGAAGGGGAAAACCCTCCTATTTATAACAAAATATTGGGTCATTCTAGATCTTGGTGCATGATTAAAATAATGTTAACCAACTCTAGATCCACCTCTATGGAATATTTTATTATTATTTGTTGGAGGGAAAGGGTGTTTGACTTGGGTCAAATCCCTTGATTAGTGAAAAATAAATAAATAAATGATTTATTTATCTTTTTAAGGAAGTGGTTGGGATATAATCAAATAAATAATGATTTAGTTGATTAATGGTGGTTAATTTGGTCATATTTAACAAGGAATATTATTTAAATAATTATTCCTAGAAAATAATAAGATAAATGTGGGTTTATCTGACAATTTCTTTGTTTTTAAGTTAAACATGACTCAATAATAATTAAATTATGGTTTAATTAATTATTCCTTTTGGGGTTTCCTAATTAACATATGAAAAAAGCTTACTTAAAACTGTCTTCATACATACAGGTAATTTGGGTCCATCTAATGATGAAGAGTTAGATGACCAAAAAATGGTGTAACAGTAATGAGCTAAAGCAGGCTATTTATGATACTAATGAAGAAAGCTTTAAAAATGCAAAAGAGGGTGAAGAATCTCTGAATCTTTGCGCTGCTTCATTACAAATCATCAGTAATGGTTTTTATGTGATTGGGAATCAGCAGTCTTTCAGCTCAAAGGTTGAGGAGGAAAACAATGAAGAACTTCTTAAGCCGGTTGAAATTAAAGAACCTTCTCCTGAAAGGGTTGAGGTAATCAAAGAGGCCCCTGCTTAAGAATATAATGACCTCTTCACCAAGCTCAGTCCACTGAATCAAAATACCTCGGGACTACAAGAGGACAGCCCTGCCAAATATGAAGAGTCCTCCAGTTCAGATCACAATAAATATGAGGAAGATTTTCTTCCTCAAAAGAATATTTTTCTTGATCCAGTGGAAGAAAAAATAATCCTGGTTGAAACTTACCTGTCAAATACTCCCAACCAGGTATTATTTCAAGACCCCTTTGCTCATTTTTTGAAGACATTTGAAGAAGGGATAGAGATTGTTAGGAGCAGTGTATCACCAAATGCAACAAAAAATTTTAGTACTGCTGCTAATGAACAAGTGAGATGGGAGTGGCCCTGTCTTTCCGGCATGCTCAAAGAGATGAGAAAATACTAGTCATGGAACCATCTGATTGACTGGATGTATTGGAAAAGAGAATTTTTCAGCTAAACATGTAAATATTTCAGAGTTAGATTAGGGTAGGTAGGAATGTCAATAAAGCTTAGCCTATGAGCGTTTAGTTAGTTTTTTGTTTTCTACTTTGAATTTGAATAATAATAATAATAATAAAACAATAGAAAAAGAGAAAAAGAGGGCATATTAGAAAAAAAGAAAAAGAAGGCATATTAGAAAAAGAAGAAAGTTACAACCCCATACCAAAAAAGAAAAGAAAACCTAAAAGTGTGCAAGCTTAAATGCCACTACCAAAAGAGAGCACTGCTATTTAGTCATACAGCCTAATCATGACTAGATAGATTTCAATTTACTGTTGATAGGTTAGTGAATCAGATTTTCCAAGTTGTTTAATCTTGGCTTATCAATAGACTAGATTAGGATAGAAAAACAGAGGTTCAAACAAGCTTAAATGCTGAACCTATAAGTTTGATGAAATAAATGGCTCTAATTAGACCAAAACTCGAGCCAAAGATAGAGAAAAGAACTGGTTCTAGCATGCTGAAAAATTGAACCAGGTAAAAAAGAAAATGGATGACTCTAAACAGATCAAAATCTGAGTCATATGAAGAATGAAGGATATTCATAATTTTCAGATCTTAAGCTTTCACAATTTTGTTTTAAATTTATGTAAATTTCAGTCTATGTGCAGCTTGTTTTTATGCCATAGTCTTACAGAAAATTAGACAGCTTAACCCTGGTTTGTCTGTATTTAAATTTCTGTTTTAGAATATAGAGAATAAGATCTGTCAAAAAACTTAATCTTGACAGATAGTAGCTTAGGTGGAGAATTTTTGAGTTCAACTGTTTAATCTGAACTCATGGCAGACATAAGGGTAGAAATAGATTAGTTTCCTGCTTTCAAATAAAAGAATAAAATGTTGATGTCAAAAGGTTTGCAAGTCCAAGTGCACCTTATGAAGAAAAAATGTTAGGACAAGTAGGCTGTGTAGGTAGAAGTTTGGGAGAAAATCATTTTGTTGTCAATCTGCAGATCATATTCTCAAGCAACATGATCATCAAAGAAGAAAAAGGTTGTCAAATGCAAAGCACAGATCTACATTCCAAAGATAAATCTTTGAGGTTCTTGACACCTCTAAGGAGCTGCCATCCCCAAGTGGAGCTATTGTTAGCCATCAATAAAATTTTGTCATAACTGATGATGGCTAAAACAGGTCTATTAGTCCTGAAGAAACAAGTTTTAAGCAAAATTGTGAGTTCTTGAAGCTTTGTTGTGTTCCTTGTCCAAAAATCCACCTTTTTTGATATCTTCACTTCAAAAACCTTCAAAGGAAGCCCTGCTGTTATAAAAGAGACTGTCTTCAGACCCATTTTCCATCATTTTTTCCTTTGGAAAGTACCTCTAAAAAACTCCTTCATTTTACCCATTTTTCCCATTCTTACCCCTTATTTTCCTCAAAAATCCCCTTTAAACCTTATAAAACCCCTTTATTTGGTTTAAAATCACCTTTTTATCTCTATCGGAACCCTAAAAAAAGGTTAAAAAACCCCATTTTGGCCTATTTTTCTGACCTTTTAACTTTGGGCCTTAAGCGCTTTTTTCTTAAGCCCCTAGACCCTTTCTCTGCCATAAAGACCACGCCCTGCAACCAAAGCGCTAAAAGCCCATTGGTGGTCGCACTTAGGCGATTCCAAGTTCCCGCTTCTATTTTCTTTTTTCGCCGATGGCTGATCTTCTGATGAGATCGGGACCGTCCATTCCCAAAGATCTGACGACCATTGCACTCCACGCTCCATCGCATTTCTCCATCGTTTTGAAAAACCATCTCTGGTTTTTCAAAACCACCTATCCGTATTTCTGCGCCATAATTCAAATTAAACACTGGTTTTGCCTTCCGCCATGGGTTTTCCACCTATGATGCATTCATCCTCCTCTCCAAACACTCCATAACCCCTCCCCGAGCCTCTGATAGCAATCTTATCCAAAGCACAGGTTTTATTTAATTTTTTTTATGTTTGAATTGCAGGTTTTAATGGCGGAAGCTAAATAAAATCATCCCACAGTAGAAATCCAGTTGCAGGGCCGAGGGTGACGATCCTCTACAACCTAAATAATGTAAAAAGGGAACAAAAGGTGTTAATCTCCAAGATTAATCGATGTGTCATGAGAATTGGTTATTCAATCAAACCCTCCAGCGCGCCAGAGCTACCTGTACATCAAATCGAAAAAAAGGTGAAGTTTAAAGATCAGAGAGATTAAAGTTAAAGGATTAAAGCCTAAAACCTGAAGATTTCAAGGCTTAATGTGAAGATTAAAGGTTAAAGACACAGTATAAAGAAGAAATATGATTAAGAGAGGCCAAAAAGCATATCAGAGGCCTAATTCAGAGTTTAAAGTGACAAATTGTGACAGATCAACAAAGGGACTGCTTCGAATGACACATCACTAAAGCAGTTACTCCTCCAGAAGCCAGAAATACCACCTTCCAGCTTATTTACCTCAAATGAATACAAATTCAATGCACAGTAAGAGATATTTTGCCAAAGACAGCTTAGAAAGTAATTTCTAGCTACCAAAGGCCTCAAAAGTCAACAAAAGTGACTGAAGTAGATCAAAGTTAATGTAAAAATCAATTAACAGAGTTAAGACATTAGATATCTTCTCCATTGGGCCTCCCAAAGTTCGAGAAGCATTTACTCTATATTAATTGAATAGTTAGACCATCCTTTCACTCCACCTCCTCAATTCACCTATAAATATCATAAGAGGAGCCCATTGTAAATGTTGGTTGAATACTTATTGAATGTAAATAGTCACTGACGCTGTTGAAGCTCTATTAGCAATTGAAGACAGATAGGCTAAGAAGAGAAGTATGAAGCTATAAAGATCTACTGGACTTGAAGATTGTAACTGGTTTGAACATCAAATATACAAGCTGATTTATGGGATCCTGGTCTATGTCAATGGTGATGTTTTTCTTACTGTAATTGTTGATTTTCTTATGTTTTTCATACTGCCCATTTTCTCTGATAAAGAACAGGAAATATATATTAGGATTTACTGCAAATTACCCCATTTCTAATTGATAATATTTATCTCTATGTTTTCTTCTAATTGTTGCTTTGGGAATGATTTCAATAGAGTATAACCAGTCAAGGAATGTTGGTAAGCCCATGACTTGCTGATTAAAACTTGAGACATTGTTCTTGAATTATTTTTTCACTGCATGCTAAGTAGAGTCCTAATCAAGGAAGTTCATGGTTAGCCCTGTCCCTTTCTTAGTCTTCAACAGCTGTTATGAAAGTTTCCCTTAAGAGTATGCTGAAAGCAAGATAGATTCAAAATTCTTACTTGATCTTAGGCTGCCTTTTGTTTTCTTATATGTTTTCTAATTTTTGAAGGTAATATGTAGATTGCTGGATTGTTGTCTGAAAAGCGTGCTTTAGTAAAAGTTTGCCCAACGAAGTCCATGGTTTTCCCTGTCCTTTGGCTTGCTTCAAACAGTTACTTTGAAAGGCTTTTCTTGTTTCGTGAAGTTAATAGATTCTTGAATGGTTATTAGCTTTGCTTCTTTCAAAACACTTTTAATGTTCCATAGCACAAAATCAATCTAAAGAGATCCTTTGATATAGATGACTTGCCCCATGGACCACTTTTGAAACTTGTTGTGAAATTAAATCCTTTTGTGACTCTATATCCCAATGGATTGATACTGTCTCTTACCTATCCCATTAACTGAACCATTCTTTCAACTCACTCACACCTTTACCCTTCAAAATACTTCCTTCATTTTGATGATATTCTACGCAACCAAAACAAACAAACAAACCCCTTGTACTTCATAACTAGCCTAATATCATATCAAAGCTTAAAGATATATCTTTTGAAAGAACTTACATAGAGAGACCCCTCTCTGAATCTAGGAGGGCTAGATCCTAAGATTCCAAAGTGGTTCTGATGTTGGCCCTGCAGTGTTTGTTCTTGCCAATATTGCAAACTACAGGAGTCTTAATAGAGTGGCGACCATACTGGGGACTTATGACTGAATTGCATCTTAGACATCCTTAAGACCTCAGAAGACCCACAAACATTCTTAGATTGGTATTTAATTGCTGTTGGTGGACAGAAACTCATCTTAATACATTTCAAATCATCCACCTGGCGACTCCACAACTCCCAAAAGACTAAATGACTCCACTGGTAGAAGACTTTGAACTAGTTGAATAGACACAGTAACCTCTTTTCTGATTTACAAACATGATTCCAAGGATACAACGAAGATATGCCCCAATGAGGAGAGATCATATCCCTGGGTTCCCACATAAGATGCCCCAGGTGAATTGGGATGAAAACCTACATGTTTTTCAAGGTGAAAGGTTTGATGACCCTTTGTTACATCTCATCAAATTTCATATACATGTATGGAGGTTAAAGGTGGAATGGCATGAAGCCTACCTTATGAAAATGTTCATGTTGACATTAGAAGGAAAAGCAAGGGAATGGTATGAATGGTTGAGGACTGGTAGTTTGTTTTCTCTAAGAGACCTCCATATGATATTTTATGATCACTATAAGGAAGAATCCCCGTATCTATAATTGGATGGAAGTTGTTGTAATCAATCTGTGGACATCATAGAATACCTTGCAGGCGTTTATGAAGATTTAGGAAATGGGCAGCCTGAGGATCTCTTAGCAGCCATCCATGAATTTCATACCCAAGACAACTATCATAAAAACCTAGATGAATTAGTTGAGGAAGAAATCAATCAAGAAATAGAAGAAAATCCTCAGGATCCAACTGAAAACATAACTAATGATGATTCATCATCCCTTTTAGCTGAGGCTCAAGAAGACATCCAACCTCAAATTTAGTCTTCAGAAGAGATAAAGAACTGCTGTACTTTTGTTCAAAGAAACACAGAAGCATCTTCCCCTTTGACAGAAGAAGAAATTTATCAAATTATAAACAAACAGCCACCCTCTGAAACTTTTTGTAAAACAAACACTCTTGCCCATCCACCTGATGAACTTTGTTGTAAAAATTTAGAAAGTTCCCTTGAAGATCATAACAAAGAAAGACCCGCTGATAATCCAATCTGTTTGATTGGTGACATTACTTACATTAATGATTTTCCTAATTTTTATCTGTCTGATGATGATGTTCTCCAAACAGAATTTGATGTTGCAAGACCATCATTAGTAGATTTGTGGGAGGAAGATCAATTTCACCAACTCCGAGAAAGTAATGAGCCAAATCAGGCTATTTATGATACTGATGAAGAAAGCTTTAAAAATGCAAAAGAGGGCGAAGAATCTTTGAATATTTGCGCTTCTTCATTACAACTCATCAGTAATGGTTTTCATGTGATTGGGAATCAGCAGTCTTTGAGCTCAAAGGTTGAGAAGGAAAACAATGAATAACTTCTTAAGCCGGTTGAAATTAAAGAACCTTCTCCTGAAAGGGTTGAGGTAATCAATGAGGCCCATGCTCAAGAATATAATGACCTCTTCACCAAGCTCAGTCCACTAAATCAAAATACCCCGGGACTACAAGAGGACAACCATACCAAATATGATGAGTCATCCAGTTCAAAAGAATATTTTTCTTGATCCAGTGGAAGAAAAAATAATCCTAGTTGAAACTTACCTGTGAAATACTCCCAACTAGGTATTATTTTAGGACCCCTTTGCTCATTTTTTGAAGACATTTGAAGAAGGGATAGAGATTGTTAGGAGCAGTGTATCACCAAATGCAACAAAAAATTTTAGCACTACTGCTAAAGAACAGGTGAGATGGGAGTGGCCCTGTCTGTCCGACATGCTCAAAGAGATGAGCAAAGACGATTCATGGAACCATCTGATTGAATGGATGTATTGGAAAAGAGAATTTGTCAGCTAAACATGTAAATATTTCAGATTTAGATTAGGGTAGGTAGGAATATCAATAAAGCTCATCCTGTGAGCGTTTAGTTAGTTTTTTGTTTTCTGCTTTGAATTTGAAAATAAAATAAAATAATAATAATAATAAAACAATAGAAAAAGAGAAAAAGAGGGTAGATTAGAAAAAAAAGAAAGGTACAGCCCCATACCAAAAAAGAAAAGAAAACCTGAAAGTGTGCAAGCTTAAATGCCACTACCAAAAGAGAGCACTGCTATTTATTCATACAACCTAATCATGACTAGATAGATTTCAATTTATTGCTGATAGGTTAGTGAATCAGATTTTCCAAATTGTTTAATCTTGGCTTATCTATAGACTAGATTAGGATAGAAAAACAGAGGTGCAAACAAGCTTAAATCCTGAACCTGTAAGTTTTATGGAAGAAATGGCTCTAATCAGACCAAAACTCGAGCCAAAGATAGAGAAAAGAACTGGTTCTAACATGTTGAAAACTTGAACTAGGTAAAAAAGAAACGGGATGACTCTAAACAGATCAAAATCTGAGTCATAAGAAGAATGAAGGATATTCATAATTTTCAGATCTTAAGCCTTCACAATTTTGTTTGAAATTTTTGTAAATTTCATTTTATGTGCAACTTGTTTTTATGACATAGTCTTACAGCAAATCAGACAGCTTAACCCTGGTTTGTCTGTATTTAAATTTCTGTTTTAGAATATAGAGAATAAGATCTGTCAAACAACTTAATATTGACAGATAGTAGCTTAGGTAGAGAATTTTTGAGTTCAACTGTTTAATATGAACTCATGGCAGACATAAGGGTAGAAATAGATTAGTTTCTTTCTTTCAAATAAAAGAATAAAATGTTGATGTCAAAAGGTTTGCAAGTCCCAGTGCACCTTATGAAGAAAAAATGCTAAGACAAGTAGGCTGTGTAGGTAGAAGTTTGGGAGAAAATCATTTTGTTGTCAATCTGCAGATCATATTCTCAAGCAACATGATCATCAAAGAAGAAAATTTTTGTCAAATGCAAAGCACAAATCTACATTCCAGAGATAAATCTCTGAGGTTCTTGACACCTCCAAGGAGCTGCCATCCCCAAGTGGAGCCTTGTTAGCCATCAATAAAATTTTGTCATAACCGATGATGGATAAATAGGTCTATTAGTCTTCAAGAAACAAGTTTTAAGAAAAATTGTGAGTTCTTGAAGCATTACTGTGTTCCTTGTCCAAAAATCCACCTTTTTTGATATCTTCGCTTCAAAAACATTCAAAGGAAGCCCTGCTGTTATAAAAGAGACTGTCTTCAGACCCATTTTCCATTATTTTTTCCTTTGGAAAATCCCTCTAAAAAACTCCTTCATTTTACCCATTTTTCCCATTCTTACCCCTTATTTTCCTCAAAATTCCCCTTTAAACCTTATAAAACCCCTTTATTTGGTTTAAAATCACCTTTTTAACTCTATCGAAACCCTGAAAAAAGGTTAAAAAACCCCATTTTGGCCTATTTTTCTGACCTTTTAACTTTGGGCCTTAAGCATTTTTTGCTTAAGCCCCTAGATCCTTTCTCCGCCATAAAGACCATGCCCTACAACCAAAGCACTAAAATCCCATTGGCAGTCGCACTTCAGCGATTCCAAGTTCCTGCTTCCGTTTTCTTTTTTCCCTGATGGCCGATCTTCCGATGAGATCGGGACCATCCATTCCCCAAGATCTGACGGCCTTCGCACTCCGCACTCCATCGCATCGCCCCATCGCATCGCTCCACCACATCCCTCCATCACATCGGCGCATCCAATCGTGCTTCACCTTTTCCGTATTGCTTTCCCTTCTCCGCCGATGATCATTCCCCACCGATGGAATCTCCGCCGTTGATCTTGATCTCGATTCAACGGTCCTTCGTCCATCGCAGTCTTCCTCTCCCATCTCACCATTCACCCCTCTGTGCAAAATTGTGATCAGATCTGGACCATTGATCCTCGCCATCCAACGGCTCTCATTCAACCGCACCTCAGACCCTTCCCTTTGTAAATTCTCACCCTGACTATGTTTCTCCATTATGTATCTCCACTTCTCTGAAGTTAATCGCAGCCGTCCATTTCCCCGATCCAACGGCTCAGGTTCACTACGGGGGCACTTGACCAAGGTGACCCGTACTCCCCAGTGCCCCCGCAGTTGACTCTGTTGTCTATGGTAAATCTCAGATCTATGGCTAAGATTCACTGTGGAGGCACACCCCAAGATTTTTTCCTCCCTACCCCCTGTCCCACCGCCGAGCACTCTGTGCTATCACACTCCCTCTCCATTGTTGATCTAGATCTCCCCTAGATCCAACAACCCACAGTTATCATTGTGCCCATTTCTCCATAGCTGTCCAAAACCCTTTTTCAACATGAAATAGGCAGTTTTCAATGAACACGCGGCACCCTCCAAACTGTATCGCGTCCGCCCGGGGTAAAACCACTTACCGCTCTAACCCCGCGCGAAAACCATCTCCAGTTTTCCAAAACTTCCAATCCATATTTCCGCGCCATAATTCGAATCAAACCCTGGTTCCGCCTTCCGCCATGGGTTTTCCACCTCTGCTGCATTCATCCCCCTCTGCAAACCCTCTATAACCCCTCCCCGAGCCTCTGATAGCAGTCTTATCCAAAGTGAAGGTTTTATTTAATTTTTTTTATGTTTGAATTGCAGGTTTTAATGGTGGAAGCTAAATAAAATCATCCCATAGCAGAAAGCCAGTTACAGGGCCGAGGGTGACGATCCTCTATAGCCCAAATAATGCAGAAAGGGAAAAAAAGGGGTTAATCTCCAAGATTAATCGATGTGTCATGGGCATTGGTTATTCAATCAAACCCTCCAGCACGCCAGAGCTACCTGTACATCAAATCGAACAAAAAAGTGAATTTTAAAGATCAGAGAGATTAAAGTTAAAGGATTAAAGCCTAAAACCTGAAGATTTCAAGGCTTAATCTGAAGATTAAAGGTTAAAGACACAGTATAAAGCATAAATATGATTAAGAGAGGCAAAAAATCATATCAGAGGCCTAATTCAGAGTTTAAAGTGACAAATTGTGATAGATAAACAAAGGGACTACTTCGAATGACACATCACTGATGCAGTTACTCCTCTAGAAGCCAGAAATACCACCTGCCAGCTTATTTACCTCAAATGAATACAAATTCAATGCACAGTCAGAGATATTTTGCCAAAGACAACTCAGAAAGTAATTGCCAGCTACCAAAAGCCTCAAAAGTCAACAAAAGTGACTGAAGTAGATCAAAGTTAATGTAAAAATAAATTAACAGAGTAAAGACATTAGATATCTTCTCCATTGGGCCTCCCAAAGGCCGAGAAGCATTTACTCTATATTAATTGAATAGTTAGACCCTACTTTCACTCCACCTCCTCAATTCACCTATAAATATCATAAGAGGAGCCCATTGTAAATGTTGGTTGAATATTTATTGAATGTAAATAGTCACTAAGGCTGCTGAAGCTCTGTTAGTAATTGAAGAAAGATAGGCTGAGAAGAGAAGTTTGAAGCTATAAAGACCTACTGGACTTGAAGATTGTAACTGGTTTGAACATCAAATATACAAGCTGATTTATGGGATCCTAGTCTATGTCAATGGTGATGTTTTTCTTACTGTAATTGTTCTTTTTCTTATGTTTTTCATACTATCCATTTTCTCTGATAAAGAATAGGAAATATAGATTAGGATTTACTGCAAAGTACCCTATTTCTCATTGATAAGCTTTATCTCTATGTTTTCTTCTAATTGTTGCTTTGGGAATGATTTCAATAGAGTATAACCAGTCAAGTAATGTTGGTAAGCCCATGTCTTGCTGAGTAAAACTTGAGACATTGTTCTTGAATGATTTTTTCACTGCATGCTAAGTAGAGTCCTAATCAAGGAAGTTTATGGTTAGCCCTGTCCCTTGCTTAGTCTTCAACAACTGTTATGAAAGTTTCCCTTAAGAGTATACCTAAAGTAGGATAGATTCAAAGTTCTTACTTGATCTTAGGCTGCCCTTTGTTTTCTTATATGTTTTCTACTTTCTGAAGGTAATCTGTTATATTGTTGGATTGTTGTCTGAAAAGTGTGCTTTAGTAAAAGTTTTCCCAAATAAGTCCATGGTTTGCCCTGTCCTTTAGCTTGCTTCAAATAGTTACTTTGAAAGGCTTTTCTTGTTTAGTGAAGTTAATAGATTCTTGAATGGTTATTAGATTTGATTCTTTCACAACACTTTTAATGTTCCATACAACAAAATCAATCTAAAGAGATCCTTTGATATAGATGACTTGCCCCATGGATTACTTTTGAAACTTGTTGTGCAACTAAATCCTTTTGTGACTCCATAGCCCAATGGATTGATATTGTCTCTTACCTATCCCATCAGCTGAACCATTCTTTCAACTCACTCACACCTTTACCCTTCAAAAGACTTCCTTCATTTTGATGATATTCTACCCAACCAAAACAAACAAACAAACCCCTTGTATTTCATAACTAGCCTAATATCATATCAAAGATTAAAGATATATCTTTTGAAAGCACTTATATAGAGATATCCCTCTCTGAATCTAGGAGGGCTATATCCTTAGATTCCAAAGTGGTTCTAATGTTGGCCCTGCAGTGTTTGTTCTTGCCAATCTTGCAAACTACGGGAGTCCTAACTGACCCGTGGCTGGGTGGAGGGGGATTCTCGAAATTTCCCTCCACCTAGCTGGGGGCTGGAGACAGGTTGGATAGCCCTTGACGGTGCTGCCCGGCCTACCTTCGGCCCCTGGGCGGGTGGATGGTGATTCTGAGAATCTTCCTCCGCTTAGATGGGGGCCAAAGGCCAGCTAGGTGGCACCATCGAGGGCTGCCCATTCGGGGTCCGGAGGCAGGCTGGGCAGCCCTCGACGACGTCGCCCAGCCTAACTTTGGCCCTCAGGTGGGCGGAGGGTGATTCCGATAATCACCCCTGGCTGGGCGGAGGGCGATTCCGAGAATCGCTCCCGGCTAGGCGAAGGGAAATTCTGAGAATCACCCCCGGCTGGGCGGAGGGTGATTCTGAGAATCGCCCCCGGTTGGGCGAAGGCCGTCCAGGTGGTGCCATTGAGGGCTACCTAGCCTGCCTCTAGCCCCCGGCTGGGCAGAGGGAAATTCTCAGAATTTCCCTTCGCCCAGCCGAGGGCTGGAGTTAGGCCGGGCGACGTCGTCAAATGAAGGTGATTGGGTTTTGGATCTATTTTTAGGTTCAGGTAAGTTTTTTTATACAAATTTAAATTTAAATATTTTATTTTTTACGTTTTATGTCTTTATACTAATTTTCTTACTTATTTCTTTTGTACATTATTATTAGGTACAACACTAGCATGTTGCCTACCAAAAGGAAGAAATTGCATTGCTATTAAGAAAGACCCATTGCAATGCAAATTTATTCAACAAAGAATTAACGCTCTTGAATTCCTTCCTGATGCGAAGCAAGAAGTTGGTTTGAGGAAAGGGGATTTTAATGAATCACGTGTGGAAAAAAAAGCAAAGGAACCTCAACCACCATTATATGGAATGATTAGAAAGGGACACTTTGGGAGATTTGTAGAAATGAAAGATCCATTTGAAGATGACAATGACCAAAATGAAGTAGAAAATTTTGTGGAAGAAGCCATAAATGATCTTCTAGATGATGTTGAACATGTATTAGTTGATATTATTGAGGATCTTTAAGTTATGCTTGCAAACAAAGCTCATTTTTGACATCTATTAATGAGTTTTACTTGTAATGTTTAGACTTTGATCTTTTATGAGAATAACCCTTATTTTTTGCAAAAAAAATGTGATTACTATTATTTTTTGACACAAAATTCAATAAAAATGCTATTTTATTAAGTTTTTTTGTTAAGATTTTCCCAAAAATTAGTTTATTTAACATTTTTTTTAACAAAAAGTCTCTAAAAGTGTATTTTTTGCATTCTATTTGTATTGAAAATTTGTAGTTTTTTGTCATATCATTCAAAATATTGGTTTTTTAGTGAAAATTATTTGATGTGCATTGAAAAATTAATTAGCAATACATAAACTTGTAGAAAATATAAAATTTATAATATTGACCACTTTTTCATTTTTTATCTATGTGAAAAAGTGAAGATATCATTACAAATTTTTATTTTAAAAAATTGTATTTTTTTCTTTTTAAAACACAAGTACATAAATGCATTTAAAAATAAACATCTCACGGAAGAAGAAGACATTAGAAAATGTATAGTGTTAAAATCAATCCTATAAAAAAACATTGGTGATGATACGCAACCACTATTCAAAATTGACATAAAAAGCATCACAGAAAAAATAAATAAATAAATAAATAAATAAAAAATAAAAAATAAAATAAAAAATGAAAGTGCCAAAAACATGCTTAAAAAAAAATATTCTGCATCACCACTTTTCAAAATCGGGTGTTTTTCTTGCTACATCAAAAAGTAGGTACTAGTGCAGTTACCTATTTCATCGGTAACAGTGTTTTTTGTGTTACCTGCCAGAAAATTGCATCTTATGCATTCCATGATCGCAAACGGGCTTCAGTATAGAGAGGCCACCTCACATGCACTAACAAGGGATGCACAACAATAGGCCAAGCAAGCACATCAATAGCAGCAACGAGCAGAGCCAGCATGCTGAGAAGCAGAATCCTTGTAAGTTGCGCTAGAGGCCAAGATTCACCAACTATGTTGAGATATTCCAGCTATCCTAGACACAGCTATGGAAGCAAAGAAAATAGAAGGATAGGCTGCTGCAGTGAAAGAAACGCGAGCAGAGGTGCAAATTGTAAGAACAAACTATGAACAGTAGATTGCAAGCCTTTAAAATAAGTTGCAGCTAGAGATGCCACCAGAGGTTCATGTGTAGATAGCAGCAGAAATTGAGTAGGCCTGAGATAGTATTGTTGTTGCTGTCACCCAATGTGACAATTTTCTTGAGGAATCTATGATTGTTTGGACATCTGCCCAAAATGATTCGGTAGTGCAGTATCTACGCAACGCACTCCACCAGAAAGAGAAGAAATTTGAAGAAATCAGGACATTGGTGCCCACATTAGTTCTCACACAGTGCCTCGCTCGTCTGCAAGAGTGCAGAACAATTCAAACTTAGATTGTAGATTTACGACTGAAGGACCAACTACTAAAATAATGCATGCAACCATGGGTAGAAAAAGCGCTTCAATTGTCACAAACGTTGGATACTACATTGAAAACAATCCAACAAACTCAACGCAACATTGAGATGGCTACTGAAGGGCCTACCATAGAAAAAATATTTCAACAAGTACAGGTCGTCGCAGCACAAATTTTAGACTCAGTGCTCCCTCTCAAAACTTCTGTTAGCGTGCTCCAGGCTAAGATCAAGGATCAGGCGCCTCAATGAATCGGATCAAGTCACATGTTTGTGTTTAGGGCCTGTTGGGGTAAGGTCCCCTGAGGCACAATTTTCAATGAAAATTTGTATGTGCGCGTTGTGCAAAGGGAGTCAAGGGGCTTTGGGGTGGGTCAAAGTCCCCAATTTTGATGTAAATGGGCTTAAGGGTAAACTATGGGCTTCAAACCATGGTTTGAGACCATAGTATCTACATGCTAGGCGAATATAAATAGATAGATCGTGTCTAAGCTAACTAGTTAGTTTCTAAGTAATTTCATGATATCGATGTTTTGCCTCCAAAATTGGCAATTGGATTTGTGCCTTTAGCAGGTAGGCCAGTGATCCTATGGATCAATTCAGTATCAACGGGAATGCGCTCTCCCAACTAGAGTGCATCTTCATGCACGAGCACAAGAAATTGTCAGACACATATATCGTTTATTGGGTTGTGCCCAAAGTGAGGCATTTGCAGTAAATTTAACAGGCCTGCCTTGTGTAGACCCAACACCCATCTCGTTGGCTCAAGGCACACAATTTGTCCTTCATACTCAACATGGTTGAGGTAAATTTCTCACGCGAGCTCCAAAAATTTGTTCATGTCTGTCATGTCCCAATCCTCCATTCTAAGCTGCGATACTTTTGCGAACATGTCCCCTTCCATCGAGATGTTTTCAGGGATAAACGACATTTGGATGCTTGCTTGCACCTTGTCAAGATATTTGGGAACCCTAACCTTCGGTTTGTGCGATGTGACATAGGCCGACAACTACGAGAATGGGGACACTTCGACCACATCTTCCTCTTCCTCCATAATAATATTGATGTTTCGGGGATTTAACACCCTAGAGGTTGGTTGGGATTCAACCTCCACAGAGCAGGGGCGTACTACTTAACAGAGACTCACACGATCATGCACATTCATAAAAACGAAATCGAGTAGAATGGGAGGTTTACCCGTTGGTCCTACGTTTGAAGTAGATCCACGTGGAGTTCAAACTCCCTGCAACCGTCCTTCCTCTTTCACCTAAAATACAAGAAGAAACCAGCACAAAGGACAAGTTGTACAGTATATTTCTACTCTATATGTTAGTGAGATTCATATAAAACATTAAATAAATCATCATGAATGCATGTATAACAAATATTCTTCATACATTAAAGCATACACCAACACATTTACTT
Source organism: Pinus albicaulis (assembly GCA_034641835.2). NCBI lineage: Eukaryota > Viridiplantae > Streptophyta > Pinopsida > Pinales > Pinaceae > Pinus > Pinus albicaulis. The sequence goes on from JAXQQM020080630.1 coordinate 16,760, forward strand.
CGGGAACAGCATGATACTTCTGTATTATAAAAATAGTACGTACAAAACTAAGTGGAGAGATCACCTGATCCTTCCAAGGCCTTCGCAGACCGTCGTCCGGATCCGTCCAGCCCTTGCCTCGCTAAGTCTCCTTCCAAACAGGTGCATACGAGATAACATATAAAGGGATGTATATCTCAAGGAAACAAGGGTTTCCTGAAATGAACTGGGAAAGTGCAGGAGGCACGGGGAATCAGACTTGGATGGGGGAAATACCAACAGAGTATAATA
>JAXQQM020073695.1:0-118262 GCA_034641835.2 Pinus albicaulis
AATAAAAATAAACCTATAATATTTAAAAAAAATGGTTTATGGTATTAACCCATGGTATTTATGTGGAATATAACCTATTTAGAGGGGAAATTAAACCAATCTAGATCCATTTTAACTCATGATCTACAAGGAGGGATCAAATCTCTTTTCACTTTAAAAATAAGTTTGTATATGAAGAGATTTGATCCCAAAGTATTATTATTAATCATAAAAATAGTTAATATATGAGTAAAAAATATAAATATTTAAGGAAAATATACAACACGATTTTTAACCATGAAAATTCATCCTATTTTACCATAAAGATCTTTAATTTATAAATAACATTTGTTACAATACTATAGACTAATATAATGGTGTACTAATACCACATGCTGAAAATTTTTTAACACATCAATTTAACTAAAAAGAAATAGAAAAAGCCTAACTACTTTTAAAATAAATATCAATATTTGATTTTTAACTTGTACTATCTAAAATATTTAATAAAAATTAAATCTTACCCTTCACCTTATAATTATTAATAATTAAATTAATTTTATAAAAACTTTCTATCAAAATAAAACATTGATCAATATAATTACAAATTAATAAAACTACAAATTTAAATTATTAAATTTATATAAATTAAACTGAATTCCTTAAAATTATAATTAAATCATTCAAAACTTATCATCTCATAAACCAAACTATATCATTAAATTCTAAAATATTTATCAACCCACACATACATATTACCTCAATGCTTCGGATAATATAGTGCTCTTAAAAATATAATTGAATAATTCAAAAAAATTTGATCTCATTAAAAAAAAAATATCATTAAATTCAGAATATAACCCATTTACACACATGACCACAATGCTCTATAAAGATCCAGTGACTGATTTTTATTTTCAAAAAAGTTTCTTACGAATGCATAAATTATTTCCATATCCTTTTAAGAGTTATGTGTGACATCATATATAAGATTAAGAAATGGTACCATCTATGTGTATAGATAAGTAATAAGAAAACCATTAAAATGGTGAGGGATATCAGTGATGCACAAGTTGAATGCATTTCAATGTTTTTTTAAGTTGCATCATTAAATATATGTAAAATGATAAGGAATATAAAGTTATTTGTATTTTAAATATTTTTAAGATGGTATTGTTGGATGTATAAATTGTATATTTTTTTGGGTGGTTAAATATTTTTCATTATATTAATAGGTATAAAAGTGCAGAGTACCAAAAAAAAAAATTAACATACATTTTTTCTTAGTCTAATTAGACTTGTTGAGATTAATGCTTGGAGGAAATCATGATCTACCGGCTTTATACATTATTTCTGGCGTCTTAGAGGCCATGACATACAAAAAAAAAGAGAACCATAGCATCATGCAACAAATCAAGGGGGTGGGGGTGGGGGTGTGGGTGGGGGTGGCAGTTGGGAAGAATTATAGGGTGAGATGCGAAATAGCCAAAATATTCATGCATATGGAAATCTATATGCTCCACCCTTGCGTCCAGAATGCGAACGTGGTCGTTAGTGCGCTTATGCTGGCGACGCGGATTATCCAATTGCTCCATAATTTCACCATGGCCAAATTGAATATCATTGAAAAAGTTACCAACTCATTGCGGTCGTCATACCTCTGATTTCGTAGGTTCTCCATGTTAAGTTGAATGTTTCGGAGCCGAGCAACGATAGTCTCCAGTGACGTTGGAGCTTCCACATGCCCCGGGGAGCCATCAACTTGATCATTTGTCTTTCGACTATCCGAAGAACCTGACCTGGCTTCCGCTTCCCTTTCCGGCTGAGCAACTCATCGAGAATGCCCCCCCCATGACGCAGGCTTCCATGGTAACGCGGCATCCCTGCATGCTTGAAACACCAGAGCGCCCGATAGCAACAAGCACCCTCCCAACCCCACACAACAACATAAAAGATAGTGGCTTCGACCATTGCCCCCCAATCAATTTGCAGGTTGACACCAAATTCCTCTCCCCACACCCATTTAACATGAGACAAGAGTCCCTTGGCACTTGCCTCCTCGGCACTTGCCTTGGAAAGCTGACCGTCGCACCCTAGACCTTCACTACAAAATTTGCTGCAGAATTCCACCCGCGTACCCCGTCCTGCCCAGGAAGGAAAACACTCAGGGATCTGTGGAAGCTAAGGACAAGCCTTTGGTGCTGCGCAGGCACGAACCACCAGTCACCCACGATAGCCATCCAATGCACACAAGCCCTAAGAGAATTATTCACCACATCGTGGCCAAGGTTAAGTTTTCTTGGCATGTCTTCTATCCCCTCCAATGCATCACTCCAAACATATGAACTAAACAGAATTCCAAGCATTTCCTTCACCTTGGGCGTTCCAAGGTCCCACGGCTCGTCCAACATCACCAACACACCCCACACTGCGCACTAGAATTAGGTTTCTCCACCTCTCGCCTAAGGCCTAGACGTCGACGAGGCGCACAAGACCTCCAACTCCCTTACCTCTCTAAAGAGCTCTACCATCACCCACCAAAGCCAAGCGAGACACCAAAAACTCTAGGGATGGGTTTTAACAACGTCTTGCACTCATGGATGACAGCTTCACAGGCGGGCTCTGACAGTCATGTCAATTAAACGAGAGGATGGGGCGTACGTGGAGGTCGGACAGGCTCCTCCACTGTCCCTCCCACCACTTGTCTCGCAATAAAAGCACCCCCATCAGGGAGTATAAATTGTATTTAATTATTTTTATAATATGTTTTAAATTTTATAACTAATTAGTTTAGTTATATAAATTAAATGTTCATAGACATATATATAATAGATATCAAAATACTTATATGATGATATATTTCACATTATCAAAATTTAAAAATTCAATAAAAATTAACAAAATTATAATTTTATTATTATTATTATTAATATTATTATATGACATAAACAATGTCATAAATACAAATTTAGTGGAAACCCACACTTGTGAACATAACATTTTTTCTTTAATTAAATTGAAAAGCAAAAAAAAGACATATCTATATTTGAGATAAACGTCAATCCTCTATTCTTGACCACTACTAAAAAATATTATGTGGATATTCTATGGAGGTTAAATCCCTACCATCCACCTAATAATTATTGAGTCTAGAGGTGCTCTATAGCTGAGTATGGGGTAGATATGTAATTATTAGATGTAATGTAAGAAAGATTGTATGTAAACATTTGTAATTTTGGCTCAATTTTAATCAATATATTTGTAATAATGCAAAATTGTATTTACTAACACTCAAAAACACTAAAAAAAGAGGTATGGTAAATAAATAAAAATATAAATAAAGCATAGGTATAGTAAATAAATAAAACCTATTTTTATACATATTATTGGAGATACGGTAAATAAATAAAACCTTTTTTATACTTGTTCCAAAGGTATGGTAAAGAAACAAAACTAAAAAAGGAGGTTTTATTTAGGTGAAGCGAATGGGCCAAATACCATGGGACAAATTATTATTAATACAATGTGCTAAATACCATGGGCTAGATACCAAGAGGTATAAAGATGTATGGTAAATAAATATAAATATAAATAAACCAGAGGTATGGTAAAAAATAAAATCTATTTTTATATTTACTCCATAATCCTATTTATATTTAGGATTTCGAGAGCGTAAACTCGAAAAAGTTGCACTAAAGAGAACTCTGGAATTGAGTAGTCTTTAGTGGGACTTTTTGAATGCTTTTCTGGTGGATTTTTCTAGTCTAATCTCTCTAAAATCTGGCAGGAATTTATTGAAAACATAAGTTTGATGGATAATATTGCACAATAGAAGTGTCTTGGAGGTTTTTTAGGGTGTTGAATCCATATATACAGTAAAAAAACCAGTTTAAATAATAGAAATCAGGATTTTACCTCAAAAAATTTCATCGGATTCCGACAGTGGAAACTCCAAAAAGTCGCACTAAAGACAAATTTGGAACTGAGTAGTCTTTAGTGTGACTTTTTGAATGCTTTTTTGGTGGATTTTTCCAGTCTAATCTCCTTAAAATCTGGCAGGAATTTATTGAAAACAGAAGTTTGATTGGTAATATTGCACAATAGAAGTGCCTTAGAGGTTTTTTAGGGTGTTGAATCCATATATACAGTCAAAAAACCAGTTTAAATAATAGAAATCAAGATTTTACCTCAATTTTTTTTCACCAGATTCTGGCAGCGGAAACTCCAAAAAGTCGCACTAAAGACAACTCCGGAACTGAGTAGTCTTTAGTGCGACTTTTTGAATGCTTTTCTGGTGGATTTTTCTGGTCTAATCTCCCTAAAATCTGGTAAGAATTTATTGAAAACAGAAGTTTGAAGGGTAATATTGCACAATAGAAGTGCCTTAGAGGTTTTTTAGGTTGTTGAATCCATATATACAGTCAAAAAACCAGTTTAAATAATAGAAATCAGGATTTTACCTCAGATTTTTCACCAGATTCCGACAGCGGAAACTCCAAAAAGTCGCACTAAAGACAACTCCGGAACTGAGTAGTCTTTAGTGTGACTTTTTGAATGCTTTTCTGGTGGATTTTTCCGGTCTAATCTTCCTAAAATCTGGCAGGAATTTATTGAAAACAGAAGTTTGATGGATAATATTGCACAATAAAAGTGCCTTAGAGGTTTTTTAGGATGTTGAATCCATATATACAGTCAAAAAACCAGTTTAAATAATAGAAATCAGGATTTTACCTCAAAAATTTTCACCGGATTCCGACAGCGAAAACTCCAAAAAGTCGCACTAAAGACAACTCCGGAACTGAGTAGTCTTTAGTGCGACTTTTTGAATGCTTTTCTGGTAGATTTTTCCGGTCTAATCTCCCTAAAATCTGGCAGGAATTTATTGAAAACAGAAGTTTGATGGGTAATATTGCACAATAGAAGTGCCTTAGAGGTTTTTTAGGGTGTTGAATCCATATATACAATAAAAAAACCAGTTTAAATAATAGAAATCAGGATTTTACCTCAATTTTTTTCACCGGATTCTGGTAGAAAAACTCCAAAAAGTCGCACTAAAGACAACTCCAGAATTGAGTAGTCTTTAGTGCGACTTGTTGAATGCTTTCCCAGTGGATTTTTCCGGTCTAATCTCCCTAAAATCTGGCAGGAATTTATTGAAAACAGAAGTTTGATGGGTAATATTGCACAATAGAAGTGCCTTAGAGGTTTTTTAGGGTGTTGAATCCATATATACAGTCAAAAAACCAGTTTAAATAATAGAAATCGAGATTTTACCCCAAATTTTTTCACCAGATTCCGGCAGCGGAAACTCCAAAAAGTCGCACTAAAGACAACTCCAGAACTGAGTAGTCTTTAGTGCGACTTTTTGAATGCTTTTCTGGTGGATTTTTCTGGTCTAATCTCCCTAAAATCTGGTAGGAATTTATTGAAAACAAAATTTTAATGGGTAATATTGCACAATAGAAGTGCCTTAGAGGTTTTTTAGGGTGTTGAATCCATATATACAGTCAAAAAACTAGTTTAAATAATAGAAATTAGGATTTTAACTCAATTTTTTTCACCAGATTCCGGCAGCGGAAACTCCAAAAAGTCGTACTAAAGACAACTCCAGAACTGAGTAGTCTTTAGTGCGACTTTTTGAATGCTTTTCTAGTGGATTTTTGCGGTCTAATCTCCCTAAAATCTGGCAGGAATTTATTGAAAATAGAAGTTTGATGGGTAATATTGCACAATAGAAGTGCCTTAGAGGTTTTTTAGGGTGTTGAATCCATATATACAGTCAAAAAACCAGTTTAAATAATAGAAATTAGGATTTTACATCAAAATTTTTCACTGGATTTCGGCAGCAGAAACTCCAAAAAGTCGCACTAAAGACAACTCCAGAACTGAGTAGTCTTTAGTGCGACTTTTTGAATGCTTTTTTGGTGTATTTTTCCAGTCTAATCTCCCTAAAATCTAGTAGGAATTTATTGAAAACAGAAGTTTGATGGGTAATATTGCACAATAGAAGTGCCTTAGAGGTTTTTTAGGGTGTTGAATCCATATATACAGTCAAAACACCAGTTTAAATAAAAGAAATCAAGATTTTACCTCAAATTTTTTCACCGGATTTTGGCAGCGGAAACTCCAAAAAGTCGCACTAAAGACAACTCCGGAATTGAGTAGTCTTTAGTGCGACTTTTTGAATGCTTTTCTGGTGGATTTTTCAGTCTAATCTCCCTAAAATTTGATAGGAATTTATTGAAAACAAAAGTTTGATGGGTAATATTGCACAATAGAAGTGCCTTAGAGGTTTTTTAGGGTGTTGAATCCATATATACAGTCAAAAAACTAGTTTAAATAATAGAAATTAGGATTTTACCTCAAATTTTTTTTCATCGAATTAGACTGATGGAAACTCCAAAAAGTCGCACTAAAGACAACTCCTTTACGAACACTCAAAAAATAGGTTTTATTTAGGTGAAGCCTATGGAGCCCAAATATAGTGGGCCAAATTATAATTATTACCATGCAAAAAAATATTATTAACCCTAATATTAATATTAAAATACTATTATTCATATTAATATATTATAATATTAATATTATTAAATTTAATAAATTTTGATTAATACAATATTAAATTTGTTATATTATAATATATATTAATCTATCATGATATACATTAACTCTAGATATATATGGGCGGGAAGAACAAAGACATGGAGTGATATAGGTGAGAGATACTGGGGGATTGATAAAGGGAGATATGGAGATAAAGTGAAGGAGAGAGGGGAGAAGAGAAATGAAGAGAGAGAGAGAGAGGGAGACCCAAATATGGAGGGTGGAGAGAGAGAGAGAGAGAGGGGGAAATATAATGAGAGAGAGAGAGAGAGAGTGATGGGGGAATATACTTGTGTGTGTGTGTGTGTGTGAGAGAGAGAGAGAGAGAGAGAGAGAGAGAGAGAGAGAGTGGGTGGGGGAGAGAGAGAGAGAGAGAGAGGAAGGATGAGAGATAGGAGGAGAGTGATGAGGGGAAGAGAGAGGGAGGTGGGAGAGAAATGGAGAAAAAGGAAGGACGAGAGAGAGGACTTAAGAGAGAGGAGGGAGAGAGGGAGGGAGAGAGGACACGAGAGGGATGGATTTGGAGGAGAGAGGATGGAAGAAGAAATACATAGAGAGTGATAAGTGGAGAGAGAGAGGGAGTGAGAAGGGAGAGATGGAGAGAGAGTGTGTAAGTTTGGGTATGAGATAAAGAGACAAAGAAGGAGATATGGAGAGAGGGGGAGAAGGAGAGAGGGAGGGATATAGTAATAGAGTTGGAGGGTGAAGTGATCTGAAAATAATGTATTAGTTTCTTGGGCTAAGTGTCTTTTTAGTTATAAAATATGTACATATTTGTCTCCATTTGTTTGCTTAAGGATTGAGGAATTTAACCATGAAACATAGATGAAATTGTGAATTTTAAGCATGTAAATAAGCCTAAATAACCTTGAACAACGGTGTATAAGAGAGAAATAAAACCACACATAAGGAGTTACACAACGAGGGCATGATGAAGCAGTTCACCCCTCTTTCGGCTACATCTGTTGGTCTAGCTCCCAATGGCATGTCTATCTTTCATTATGCTCAAAATTTTGCAAAATAAATGTGTTGACAAGCCTCCAATGGTTGTTTTCTACGCACCAATGGCTCCCGAGAATGCTCAAATTAGTCTAGGTAGACTCTTTTTTTCACCCAAATTGGTCGAAATTGACTTGGCTAGGCATTTTCCCAATGTCCCCCTACAAAACCTCCACTAAATTTGGAGGACTGACGATTTAGCGTAGTTAAAAATAGTAAAAGTGCCGAACTGAGGAGCACTAAACATCCGAGCGAAAAACAAGCTGCAACATTTAATTTTTATGGTTAGGGGCGGGGTTGGTCACATGTCCCAAACCCGCAATCCTCATTCGTTATGATAACCGCACTACGGAATTAGTCGACGTAATAAAGGTGGCTCACACATGTGATAAGGTTTAAGGGTTATCCACTGGAGTTAACGGTTACGGGAATCGGATCTGACTAATAGATGTTGCGGTTAGAACATATGTCACATGACCAATGTAAAGCGGGGCTGCACGGCGTGTTGGGGACCGTAGACGGTCCCCCCCCACCGTCCCCCAACCGCCGCGATACTGCCCCCTCCCCCCAAATTGCATTTGTTTACAACTTAAATATGTATGCGCGCAGCTAATGGGGTAAGCAACACCTAGTAGCCCGGATGGTAATGTGTCTTGTCCACGCGCTTGGAGGTCACGGGGTTGAAACCCCCGGACCTATAAAATTTTTATATAACCGGGCACGGTGAGCCACGTGTCACCCAACCATTGAGCTAAAAAATCAAACGTCACAAACAAATCATACTGATCCAGATTGCGCCACATGGAAAGGTCTCGTTGGCTTAGGAGAAAATAGATTTGGGTGATGCGGTGGGCTTATTTGTGGTTATAGTAATGCATTATTTCACACCGATCAAAGTAGGTGGTCATTTAACAGTGACTTGATTGTGTGGGGCTCGAACAATTTTGAACACCATTGATGGTCCTTCACAACTTTGGAAAATAGAGAAGTACAAAGTCAACAATCTTGATTCAACTTACTCTTCACTTTGAGAGTGCTCAACAATGGTACCTGAGTCGACCTTGCCATGAGTGTGCTTAATCACTTTGAAGTAACCACCTCGATAGCTCAGCTTACAAATACGAAAGTATAAGGTGAACCTAATACAATGCAATGTTATGAAATGGAGCGCCATAACCACTTACACAAATTTAGTCACATATCTTCCTTACTGAGTTAATCTTTCATGAAGTTAAACACATCTTCCTTACAATTTAAGATTTCATCATCATAAAAGTACAACGACGATTTAAGCTATCATCATTAAGAAAATATGCACAAAACAAAACACCACACTATTCCTTACATCAAAAAAATAATTACACCAAAAAACAAATAAAAACAAAATACAAACACATAACCTTCTTTCACAGGGTCAAGACAGAACAACAAAACTCCTAAAACCAACTTCCCACTTAAAAACACTTTCGATATAATAAAAGCGAATGTATTATAAAGTGTAAAAAATTATATAATATATTAAAATTATATATTAAAGAAATTATATATCTTTAAAAAATATATATAAATATGTTGAAATTACTAAATAAAATAGAAAAAAATTTCTTTAAATATTTATTAAATAAATATATTTTAAAGTATCAATTTATTATATTATTATAAAAAATTAAGCTATTATTGTTGTGTTTGATAATATCACTCCCTGGTTTGTATAGAATGTACATGTAAAGTATCAAACTTTCCGTATTGTTACGACGATCAAATCTTCTCCTTCAACCTTACCCGTGTTTGTTATTATCTTTGGTAATATCATTTCTCCTACTTTATGTCTTGGACAGCATTCATGCTATTTTAAGTGGACCGTGCGTAATGTTTATTATTATCTTTGATAATATCATTTCTACTTATTGATGTCCTGTCAACATCCATCCTCGACCACGTGTATGCCTCACCTTGGAAACTGAAACATTGTGTGTGGGTGGATATGCATCATTAAATTATTAATGATAATAATTTGACAATGCATATCCACCCACACAATAGTCAACAATGTGTAATGTGTAGCAACATGGATTCAACATTGTGTGCGGACAGATATGCATTATTGGATTATTAATTATTGGATTATTAATAGTAATAATTTGATAATAAATATCCACCCTCAAATAATAGTCAACAAGGTATAATGTATAGCAAAGTGCATGTTAGTCATATAACAAAAAAGTACGATCTACATGAAAGTTTAAAAATATCATATATTTTGATAACATATCTTTGCCATAGTTAACAAGTTTTGAGAAATCTTCCATGATACACACCAAAACCTCCCTTATCTTTATAACACTATTAAATCTTTATAGCCTCTTTTTTCTTATCTAAACTATAGAAATTATTCTCATTATTTTAGTTAATGAAATTATAATATTGTTAAGTTCACCACTTTTACATTTTATTTTTCAATAGTAAAATCAATACTAAATTAGCATCTTTTATACTTACTTTTTCAATAAGAAACCCAAAGAATTCTAATAATTCATGCATATAAGCATTATTTTAATTCCTATTTACAATAATTTCGGGAAGTGCCAGATTGATTGGAGGGTCTATTTGTTATTTCAAATTATTGTACTGCTGATTTGGTAGGTCCTACTCATCAAGTTTTGCTTGATAGTGACATTAATTGTCTTTGATTAGACATATCTCTTCAATTTTTTGTATAGTTTGGCTATAGTTAAGTTTTAATAATTTATTTATTTATTTTTAATTTATTTTTCTTGCATCCGATTGGTGGATAGTTTCAACATGTTATTGCAAATTTCATAGATATTTGTGTAGCAACAATAAAGACAAGCTATGCAAAGTCGAAATTTATTGATACAATATTTCCAAAAGCGTACGGGGATTGTGAGATAATACGAGAACCATATTCCAAAGCGTACGGAGAATCGTCTTGAACCATATTATATTGTGGCTCGACCGCTTTTTATAAACTCCGACCATAGGTTATAATAAATGCCTTATACGTTAAAAACCATTACTTTACGATATATTAATCCTCAAGACATACGAGATACACTTTTTATATAAGCCAACCTTCGGACTTATATTATTAAGCTCATTTCAACGCGACATTTCATAATAATACCTTTCATGTGGGCCCATGCATCAAATTCATTAACGAAATGATTTGAACGCCAAATCAATGGCCATGCGACTTATCCATCGTCAGGCTTGTGACGCAACTACCCTTGGATCACTCAGCCCTCACGGATCGGATGATCCACGGGCAATATCGCGTTAATTTCCCGTCGAGAGTTAACACATAAAATTCACGCGATGAGGCAGTGATGCCCCATCGGCGTGGCGAAAATTCCCACCCTGGATCGCGTTTTTCTTTTTGAGTGGATTTGGCTTCGCAAAAGTGGTGCGAAATAAGTTGTTTTGGTTTCCCAAAACCATGACGGGATTTTCGAGCAGTGACTAGCTGGATTCTAACCTGTGGTTTAACATATCCATTTAACTTATTTCATTGTGTTGACTCGCGGTTTAATTCCCAACAAAAATGTTCCAAAAGCAGTGTTATTTCTCCAAGGGACGGGGATTGACGGTCTCGACGAGTTTCCCTATTCTACCACTCTCCCAAACTTCTACACGGAACAACCACAGTCGTGCTATTTCTTTGTGAATATGAATCTAAAGACGGGCGGGGAGGAATACGAAATTTCATCGCAGGATGGTTCTAATTCAAACACACATCCAATTAATAACCAGTTAACTCAATTGCGGCCTCGGTCCTTGTTACACAAAGCTCATCCGGTGAACATCGTTTCGAGTTCAGCTTATATTGCTATCGCGCGGGAAAAAATACCTAAATATCAACCAAGTTTAAACAACAACTTGGTGTCACTTGGTTTCGAAGTTCATAGTGAATAAATGATGCGAGGTATTTTGTTTTTTAAAAGTTGCATAAGTTTATAATCAATAAAAAATTAACACGTATAGTCAAAAGCATATGGAATCCCGCACTAAAAATCCAGGCACACTAATCTTTGTAGGCGGGGATCATGCAATAACCCTTACTCTCTATGGTCAAAACTCACCATCAACATTCAAATTGGCGTTAATAACCCTTTCAACCAATACATATATGTGTTTCTATGGAACCAAGACTTACCTTTGTTTTAACACCTGCAACGTTGGATATCGGCCAATGATACCATGGACGCTTAGCATATTCACCAAAATGTCTTTACATATGAATGTTAGCCATATATACATATATCCTCGACCTTAATATAAGGCTAGCGCTAATACACAATATTCGGGCCCACATATAAAATAAACATATGTCAACGTAACAATGCGGCCATATCTTTGTTAAACCTACGCACGCCCATCCAACGGTAAGGACGACGATCGGATCGGTTTGGATGATCCGACGAATAGAAACAATATCGAAAGTGATTTAGTTGCACGAACGTTAATTCACAAAATTTGCGCGATGAGTGGTTTTTCGAAAGCCCTGCTCATGGACACGCATCACCCGAGTTTATGAGATCACGTTCTTTTATTAAATACTATTCTTTACGCCCTCTTCTTTCGCTACGTGATACTCGGACTTAGACTCTAAGCTGCGTTTACTTGTTCACCCGAGGGTTCGCCTTCGTTCATGGTTCCATTCTGCGTGGTTAGCTACCAATTCCTTGCATTTTTTAAGAGTTCTTCGATTCTGCGCCTCGCATTAACTCATGCTGCATGCGGAGATTTAACTCAATTCTCCTTTGTTATGGTCCCCAGCTTGATTATTGGGTTCTTTACTATCCAACCTCAACGCCATCCACACGGAGATTTAACGACCTACTGCGTCCCTCCTTTGCGGCATTCAACAAATACATGGGTTTCCTTATCACAATAGAATTCGGAATTTCCTCCAACCACTAACATTGCTCCCTTAATGGAAAATCAATTAACTCCTCATGCATTCGATCGGACATCGACTCTTTCGTTCAAGACAGGGCAACACCTAAGCCTTATCACCGAATCATATCTATACATAGTTCATGGATTTGTTTTATGTTTTAAATGTCTTTGCGACACATATTATAATAACAAATGAAAAAAGCCTAGTGAGACTATGATATAACATTACACAACGGCAGTAGTATAAGCTAAAACGAGAGAATGTAATTATAAAAATTTAAAATTTAAATTAAATTGTGTTTTAAATAAACTTGATCATTTTTGTATTATTATTTATTTTAATTATAAAAAAATTAAAAAATTATTTAAAAAAAATTAATTGTAAAAACTTATTAGGATTGAAATTTGTTGAAATGTTAAATAAATCTAATACAAATAATAATATTTAAAATTGTGATTTTTTAAAATAATTTTAGTAATTGGGATTATGTTAAATAGTTATAGTGAATAATTATTATTTTTCTAATTCGATTCAAATTTTCACCAATTACATGATAAACATTGACGTCTTGATGATTATTACTTAAATTAGTTATATTTGAACTAATTGGCACCTTTATTACAAAGCAAATCCTCATAAACATCCTCAAACTCAATTTCAACATCTCTATAATTACATTAAGCGGCATGTAATAGCCGTAATAGCTAATCATAGACATTTCCAACATCACATTGCAACATTACTATATTTAAACTATTTGGCATGTAGTGACATTAATTGTCTTTGAGTAGACATATCTCTTCAATTTTTGTATAGTTTGGCTATATTTAAGTTTTAATAATTTATTTATTTATTTTTTAAATTTATTTTTCTTGGGATCTTATCTCATTAAGTGCTTTCGTATCGATTTTGTATGGCTCTATCGATTCTGTTCAACTTGCTATTTTAAATAATTCACTTTCCCTTTCCTGTGCATATAAATGCATGTGGAGTGCAGGCAATTCACTCTATTAGTGTTGTGTGGAAGCTTCTCCATTAAAGGTTATAAACCTTTTCAAATAATATGAGATCTGGTTCTTTTAAATGAGCAGCCATAACAGCACTGACTTTCGACTATGGTATCAAAGGTATATAAACCCTACGTTCATGCCTTTTAAACAAATATCTATGCCTTGAGCTTAGACCCTTTAGCGGCCATAATACCTTGCCTCATAAAGGAGGGAGGTTAGACTATCCAGAGCCATAGTCTTTAACCAACACTCAATCCATGCTTATATTAATTCCCTTGGAATGTGTTTGAAACAGCGTTCAACCCTTACCACATTAACTTTAGCCTTCAAATATGCTCTCGTTATGAATGTAATATGGTTGAGACCATAGGTAATAAAGGTAAGGTTATATAGGCCATGGGTCATTATATAAAGACTTTTATCATAAGTTGAGACAAATAAATTAAGTTATGTTTGTACCATATATTGTACGAGTGATGAAGGGAGCGACTTAGAGGTACTTGACATTAGTGGTGAACTTCTCTAGACTAACCACTCAGAGTCATATATAGCATTATGCAAGTACACATCAACCACATGCTAATAAGAACATCATAAATATAATTGTGATGCATGAAGATTTTATTACTTATTATCATCGATCTCTGTCTATTTGGACAAATAAATTAATTTATATTTTAATGTTATTAATTATACATAGAATCATTAACAACGATAAGGTTTTCGACATCAGAATATGCAGTTATGAGTATTCATTATACAAGTACGGAGTCTGAGTTGGAGGATCTGGTCGATGTCATAGACACCCCATGTAGATCTCTTGATATTAACAACCATTAATTCAAAATTAAATGGCATAAAATTATGGGACTTGTGCGAGTTTATACTTTGCGGTTGTTATTTTGCTTGAACCTCGTCAATTTTTATTTCGTTGTTTAGATTTTACGTTGTTGGCCGATCGAAATCGTTGTATTCCGCTCAAGACATTTGCAAATGACTGAAAGATTTAACGTGCGACTGGGACATTACGCAGCGAGCTTTTGCAAGTCAGCTGGGCGTGACGCCTTCGGTTGGAAGATCACGCCAAGCATAATTTTCTCTTACTCTTTCGGAGTAATTCCACATATTAAATTCCCTTTCTTGCTTTGATCCCGAGTGCAAAATGGATGACATTCTACTTGCAATTTACATATTATGGACTTTGTTTTTAAATGATAGCAGATGAAACATTGATCATGGAAATTCCATTGGAATTTGATAAAGTTGTTGCGCTTTCTACAAATCTCGTTTCTTTTTAACAAATTCATGAAGTTTCCTATAAGTACTTCTCAAGATTGTATCGTTCGGAAAGAAAACATAGAAAGCGAGAATTTTGTTGGGTCCCTAGCATGAGAATACCATTTGTATCGGGCTCGGAGAGGATTCAAAGTCATTTTCCCCTTGGAACAACTCATTTTACTAAAGCCTTCGAACATATTAACACCATTATTATCATTTCTATCACGAAAGCACTTCGACCTTTCACTTTATGATGCAAAATTCGAGGCCTTTATTGCATCGTTGCCTAGTTTTTGCATTCCATGGCCAATGACGGAGTTGCTAGAAGTTAAATAACATCCCAAGGCATGCGAGTTGAAAACGAAATATTAAATGTGAAAACTTCACTTTTCTGTCTCTCAATTCAAAAAAAATAACATTCTTTGTGTAAAACTATTCTATTTCACACTCTGTGCTGTTTTTAAAATAAAAACATAACACTACTGTTACTAAAAGGCTCTCGAGCCTTTTATATGTCATGACACATATTACATTAAAAATAAAACTAAAGCAATACGCCCTTTCAGGCGCCACCCAAAATGAAGGCGCATATTAAAAACATTGAAATGTTTTAACATTATCTCTTACTAACAAAGGACTTTATAAAAAAATTACGTCACACATATAAAACATATTAAAACCTTTGACATAAAACCTTTGCATCACGCGATGAATGAAAAAAAATTCTGCTCGGATTTCAAAGATGATGAACCAAATTGCATTAACGCATTTTTGCGTTACAAACCTCTCCCTACTGACATCACTATCTGTGCACACGATGGATTATTAAATCCATCGTATAAAATCCACATCGCGTCCGCCAAGAGCCTGCGCGTAGGCACGAAATGTAGCGTAAAAAGATTTTATCCATTCCATTGCATAAAATGCATCGGGTCCATTCCATTGCATAAAATGCATCGGGTCCATTCCATTTCACATTGTGCAATCGGGCCATAAAAAAACACTCCCAGATACGATTCAACTTGCAATCGACTATTGTAATGCCGCGTGATCTTGTGGACCCATGGACCTTGGCTTAAGGCGGAGGGCGATTTATATGATTGCGATGAAATCATCATCGGGCCGTAACAAAAGGCTGTGGTATATAGAAACGTTCAGGGTGCGATAGACATATCCGAACTTGCCACATCAACAAGACCTTTGTGGGGACCACTAGGGTTTAAAAATAAAAACGCGCGTTCATATAAAAAATCAAAATGATTAAACGTTCACTGTGTTTAAAATAAAAAAGTACTTTGTTTTACCCAAAACGAGACATGTCCCCGAACACAGCTGCATTTTGCAATTCGAGAGGCCGGTAAGTATAGATAATCCGAAAAGCCGTTCACCATTTTTAGCAGTGTTGGAGCACAAAAAATCTGGAGATAAAAAAATGGAAAAGCGACTTTTCGCGTGGGACAATTGAAAGTAACATTTCAACAATTTGTGACTAATTTAATTACGGTCGCTGCTCGCAGAGAACGGGCAGAAAACAAAACTCTATGAAATAAATTAAAGTTCAAGTCTGTTTTGTAGTTATCGATATCCTCCAAGAAATTATTATGTAGTGTGCATATTATGAAGGCAAGAAAATGCAAGTACCTTAGTTGAAAGTTAGTCAAATTAATCTTTCAAAGAATTTCTTACGAGAGACAAAGGCACTAGAATAAAAGTCATGGGTTTAATTGATCAAGTAAAAGAAACACCAGGAGACAGTCAAAAGCAGTAGCTAATAGAACAAATGCAAATCCAAGGGTAGTTAGGACGGGGCGCGAAACAAAACTCTATGAAATAAATTAAAGTTCAAGCTATTTTGTGGTTATCGGTATCCTCTCATTAAGTCATCGAGAATCGAAATGTGTTACATAAGTACAACGCCAATGGCAAATAGAAATAAGAAAATACAAAAGCAACTACAGTCTACAAGCCTGAAGCCTCAATGAGTCAGAGTCATCAATCCTCATCATCATAATCAGCATCACTGTCCTCATCCTGATCATCATGCTCACCACTTCTCTCCTCTGGCTCTGATGCATCCTCCTCCTCTATCATCTCTGCATCTGTTGGTGTGGAGGATGACGCATCTACTCCATCATCAAATGTGACAGGCTCTAGCACTGGTGCATTGAGATCCAAGTTGGCCAATGCCAACTCAATACTGCTGTCCAGACCCATATCATCAGGAAAGACATCCCACATCTTTGTCTTTCCCTTCAACCAATCCTCCCTCTGCCTGTAGATGAGACGAAGGTTGGTGTGCAAATACACCATTGTCTCTGCCCTGGACTGCTCAAGCCTGCTCTTCTTCACACTATACAAATTCCCATATGTGCTCCAATTCCTCTCGCAACAAGAGGATGAAGTCACCTGAGAGAGGAGCCTCATGGCTAACTGCTGTAGAGGAGGGCTTGCTACCCCATGAGTTTCCCACCAAGAATGGGGCTTCTTAGCCCCCCTGTCTCGAATCAAATCATAGCCTCCAAATCGCCCCCTGCCAGTGGAAAAATCTGCAAAGGCATCCTCCACCTCATCAAGGGATGCCCTATCCTGAAAAATCCTCCTCGATGCATCTTTCCTCCCCTGTGAGATTTCAGCATCCATGTGAGGAGGGAATCTGCGGGAAGGTCCACCATTCAGCCACTCATGGCTGTAGTATTTTGGGTTCAAGGAGTGAGCCAAACAATGTAAAGGTGTGCAATTATTGTCCCATCTACTGACAAGAATATCCTGTATGATGGTGAAGAAGGCCTCAGGTGATGTCTCATACTCTGGGCACTGACTCTGTAAAATAATGGTCCTCACAGACTCAATCATGGAATCCCATCCCTCATAAACCTCTCCTAGGATGGGTTGGTCTGTATCTGCAAATCGGAGCAAGGAAATGATAGGCTCCATGATCTGAATAACTAGATCTACCTTCTCCCACCATATATCATCCAACACTGTGTCCTTCACCTTCTTTGAGGCTGCTTGATCCGTCTTTCTCAAAAAAGACCAAAACTCTGAAATAACCATGGACCCAAGAGCGGTCTTGACCTCCCTCAACCTCTTCAACATGATGAATGAAGAGGCAAACCGTGTATCTGCAATCTTCAACAATGATAGATTTTTGTACTCCTTGTAGATAGTGAGGGCATTTGTATGGTTTTGTACAAAGTTGCGGATATGTCGTGCATCCTCAATAATGGCTCCAATCCAAAGCACATCAGAAGCAATAGATTTCAGTGCCAAGTTCAATGAATGGACAATGCAAGGTGTCCAAAATACTTGTGGATATTTTTCTTCCACAATCATGCCAGCAGCCTTGCAAATAGGTGCATTATCTGTAATGATTTGCACACAACAATCCACACCTACACTTTCAATAACTTTGAGAAATAACTCACCCATATATTGTGCATCCTTGTACTATCCAAGTGCATCCACTGCTTTCAAGAAAACTGCACCATTCGTGGATGACACCATGAAGTTAATGAGTGGGTGGCGTGCTGGATCTGTCCATCCATCAGAAACAATGCTAACCCCAGATGTTGGCCATGCTGATTTAATAGGCTCAAGCATTTTGTCCACCTCTTTCTTTGCCTTTGTCAACAATGTGGTTCTGAGCTTCTCTGACCCAGGAGGCACATACTCTGATGGAGCCCCATGACTAAGAGCTCGACACATCTCAATAAATAGAGGTGACCGTGCAACATTAAAGGATATGAAGTTCTGATAGAAAAAAATGCAATGGTGAGATCAAGCTCTTCCCTCTTCTCTTTTTGGAAAATCTTGTCCATTGGACCAACTGCAGTTGCCTTTCTCTTTGCTAATTCTCCCCTACTAAAAGTCTCAAAAGGGAACTTGTTGCTGCTTTTCCTTAAGAATGGAAGGGGGTCATCATTCTTGGTTTTTTTTTTTATTTTGTTGCCACATTTGCCTCACTAATACTCTGCTCTTTCTCCAATTCCTTCCTCTTTGGCGATTCAATTGTTGTACAACATTTAATGCCACAACCTGGAATACCCAACAAATGAGCTTTCAGACGGAAATATGTGCAAGTGAAATGGCCATTGCAAAAATTGCATTTCCATGAACAATTTCCTCCTCCTCCCTTTTTTGTTGCCCCTTCCTCTCTTGTCACATATTTCCACAATGGGTATTTGGGGTCAACAATTTGTTTTCCCTGCACATTTGAAGCTACTGTTGCAGCCCCACTTCCAATGGATGGAATACTTGCAGACCTTGATGAAAGAGGGATAGGAGGGGCATCTCCAATGGAGAAATTCTTCCCCTTTCTTTGCCCCTATCTTGCTGCCTTTGATTGAGCCATAAATACTGTAAAAAATAAACAAAAACAACTAAATATATAAAACATATGCACATGAAAACACTAACAACAAACTAAATGCAAAATATAGAGGGACAATGCACTTATCGGATGCTCGAATCTCTTCGAAAGAACTCCCTTTCTCCTTGCTCACACTTGCTCCTTGCTCACACTAGCTCTCCTTCTCACTTCACAAATGAAATGGGTGAAAAAAGAATGAAGAAAAACCGAACTTTATAGCCAAACGTACGATTTTCTTACCGCGAGGCCGGTCGTATCTGTTTCATGGGATGCAGTATCCCGACAATTACGGTCGGGATCTGGCAAGTACTGGATTCGAATACACCGTATCCAGGTGATATTGGGGCAGAATCCCGTGCGTATACGTACCCAATACGGGGATTTGGGATTCGTGGCCCGTTTTGAACAGTCCGGTTACTTAGGCTTCGCTGCGGCCAACCATTGTGATCAATTTGATAAGAGACCGTGTACCCAAAAAAGTGTCTCAGTATATTCCCCTGCCAATGGATGTGAAAATTCAATGACATTTTAATTCTGAACTTCCGAGTTTTCAGATGCCATTGAATCTTCACATCCATGGTATAAAAAAATCAAAACTCAGAAGTTCAGGATTAAGATGTCATTGAATTTTCACATCCATGGTATAAACAAATCAAAACTCAGAAGTTCAGGATTAAGATGCCATTGAATCTTCACATCCATGGTTATAAAAAAATCAAAACTCAGAAGTTCAGGATTAGGATGTCATTGAATCTTCACATCCATGGTATAAACAAATCAAAACTCAGAAGTTCAGCATCAACCATTGAAATTTTCAAATCCTTGGTATAAAAACACACACAGCTTACTCACCATAGAAGCGGGTAACCTGCATTACAATTCCATATGGCTAAAGAACAACAACATTCTTGTAAATATTATGTACATATCCATCACAATTCTTTCTATACGATGCATATAACACAACATGAATACAAAATCTGTGATTTTGATCTCTTTAGATCAGCCCTTGCTAATAAAGGCATCCACTTTAGTGTTCATGCTTCTGGACAGAAATTTCATGCAGATGGGAGGATTGACTTTAGCCAGAGCCAGAAATGAGGCCGGAAGAGTCCAAATGCCATCTCCACATATGAGACCAGAAGCCACTGCAGGAACCATTACGTCAGCGTGTTTGCGGTTGATCTTCTGCCAAATGAATACAATGGCCGGTTGGTGTTTTCTTTGTTGGCTTGGGGTGAGCAAACACTGTTCACCCCAGCCAATAAGAAGATTTGTCTATCGCCTTTCCAGCCAATTAAAATTTTACATTTGGTTATTTGTTCAACCAATAAAAATTGGTCATCTGTCCACTGACGTCCTTATACATCTCTGTTTCGTATTAATGAATTCGTAGTTCTCTACCGTCCATGAACAGGGGACCAACGCTTCTGTTTTGCTGAGAGACGGTTGTTGGAAGGGTTCCATAGATTTATAGATAACTGGCAGACGAGAGCTGTCGATTTCAGTCACCAAAAGTAGCAGCCAGAATTTATGCCATTTGGCCATCACGATTTCTTCTCTTCTAAATTCACAGGAGGATCATTTCTTCAGGCAGATTCGAAGGCGAGTGCATTCAGTTTCGAATTCAGAGCAACAGAGGTGAAGCAGATGGTAAAGCCCAGTATTAGGTAGATTCGAAGGTGGGTGCATTCAGTTTCAAATTCAAAGCAACAGAGGTGAAGCAGATGGTAAAGCCCAGTATTATTCATAATACCAGCATAGCCATGAACAACACAGGAGAAGCAGTGGGTTAGTTTTCTATTTGCGATTATCTTGATCTGTTTTCTTGTAGATCTACTTGTTAGATTTTAGAGGACGGTCTTTTCATTCCCTGGTATTCAAGCTTTCAAGAAACATGGTTAAACGGTTTTGCATCCTCTTAGAAAAAGAAAAACGGCGGGTGTGTGTGTAGGTCCAGCCAACCCTGGTATTTACTGGGAAGGATTTTGGTATCGTAAGTATAAATGAAGGGGAGAACATGCCTTTTTTAGTTGGGACAGAACCCTCCACCTCTGTTTCAGACAGTAGTCGGTCTGCCTCTTCCATTATAAAACCCAAAGAAGAGGGCTCCCGGACTGGCTCACCACCATGGCGCAGTGATGATAGGGATGGCCACTATATCTTCGAACTTGGAGAGAATTTGATGCCTCGATGTAAGAACACGTATTTCAGCTCAGGTTTGCAATGGGTTTTGACTTTTAGGAGTGTTAGATCTATCATGAGGGTTCTGCTGAAAATTGCAAAACATAGTTTGTAAATGCCCTTTTTACCTGATTTACTCTACTAATCTGGCTAAAATGTACTGTTGTTTTTTTGCAAACAAAATACTCAGTAAGATGGGTGGAGGTAAGCATTGTAGGGGGTCTACATTTCTTGTTATTTTCCCTTATTATTGAACATGTCACATGTGTTTCCCAGGTCAGTGAAAGTTGGGTGTTGTTATTGCCCCACCAGAGGTTCAAATCTCAAAAGATGTTGCTTGTTCTCACCTCATAGGTCATGCTTGTTAATTTGGGCTCGGGTTGTCATGCCTGTTATGTCGGGCCGAAGTCTCCAAAGATGTGATTTTTTCTCACCATATGGGTCATGCCTGTTAAGACGGTCTGGGGTTGTCACATTCAAATC
Source organism: Pinus albicaulis (assembly GCA_034641835.2). Taxonomy (NCBI): domain Eukaryota; kingdom Viridiplantae; phylum Streptophyta; class Pinopsida; order Pinales; family Pinaceae; genus Pinus; species Pinus albicaulis. Next base: position 21,827 of record JAXQQM020073695.1, read on the forward strand.
TCACTTCTTGATAGCTAGTAGATTGCTTGAACATTAGTCTCAATGGTTAAGGGTTTACATGTAGATGGATTTTTTGATAGATGGATTGGACATCAGGAGTCTAAAGGGGCAACAAGTGATAGCAGTTTTAGATTTTTAGACATTCAGGAGCTCATGGTCATGCCTATTAATTGGACTTGGGCTGTCATATCTTTTGAGTCGGGCTGGGGTTGTCGTGCCGCCTAAGTCAAGGCAGAAGTCTCCAGAGGTGTGACTTGTTATGATCTTATGGGTCATGCCTGTTAAGTTGGGCTGGGTTTGCCACACTTAGTGTGACATCAAATCCCTCTTCTTGATAGGTTGTAGATCGCTGGGACATTAAGAGTCTCCAGGGTTAACATGTAGATGCGATTTTTGTTAGAAGGTTGGGTCATCGAGACTCTCAATAAGGGGCAGCATGCTGCATTTTCTGGTTTTCGGACATTCACAAGATTTTTTTTCTCCAATGCGTACTTTTTGTTTGTTTGTTTTGGATTCTTGACCGGTGAGATGGATGGATTTTATTTTGATGATAACATTACCAATGATTACAGGAACATTTGTTCAAGTGTTAGTATGTTAGGATCAAAAATCAAAGGATCTCTTGGCCATTAAAATTGTCTGTGGATTACAAAAGTATCGAGAGGTTGCAATGATAGAAGTCGATGTACTTAGTTATACATGTATAATTTAATATATGGCCATGTTGGGTAACATGCTTGTATGATTCCTTGATTTAGACATTTTTTGAACTTGGAAATGGTTTCCTGAGATGTATGCCTTTCCCAATACAGTTGTGTGCAGATGCGCGAGTGGTTTGACTACCAAAATCACACTTGCATAGTCAGTGTTCTGTACCGGTTTATATCTCTTTTTTTTTTTCCTTCTTTACAAACCCCTTAGAGTAGCCTGTGTTATGGTTGTTAGTGTGTTTAATTTTGTGCATGGATGTAAAAACAGGCCTTTGACAAGCTTAGCCCAAGCTTATATGATTTCCTACGCAAAAACAATTACAACCCATTTCCCATTGATCTTGTACGGGAGGTTGGAAGGCAACTGTTGGAATCTGTAGCACGTGTGTAGACGATACTCGCACTTATATCTTTGCATTTTCAGTTTGAAGGCTTAAACATATAATTTAATATTATACTGAATGATTGTTTGTTGCCATTAATTAAAACAGTGGAGCGAGCCTTTATAAGGGCACTAATGACGCTATCCAGGATTTTCTTCTCCCAATATTTCCAATGATCTGTGGCAGATATGCATGAGTTGAAACTCATTCACATGGATTTAAAGCCTGAAAATATACTTTCTTGTTTCGTCAAACTCTGTGAAGGTTCCAGATTGCAAGGTAGATTGCTTATGTGTTGTTTGTGATTGAGATTAGCATAATATATCAATTGATAATATTGATTTGTATTGGAGTACATATTGTTTTCAACAAAAAGTAATAATCGAATAACATAATCTTTGTCTATATGTTATGCCCGTTAGTTTTCACAATTGTCGAGATTAACATTTTGACAACATGCATTTATGTTTAAGGACAACTCTGATAACATTATTGTTGTTCAAAAGGGTGTGAAAGGATTTCCAGATGAATTTAAAAGGTTACTCACTCTCACAGGATACTTAGCATGAGTACACCAGAGGCGTTTTCCAAAACTGCCCATATTTCCATTTGAGGATTTTTGGTTCACCTATTTACATTCATGTGACGAAGGATGCCAAGAAGAAGCTGGAGCCGACTGCAGAGGTTGGGATATTTTTGGGGTACACTGATACACCCCACAACTATCGTGTGTATTTTCCAGACAGTCGCAAGACTGTTGTGCGACGGGATATCAAATTTCAAGAGGAGAAAGCCATGAAGTGTTCACTTGAGAGGGAGCCACACTTGCATGCAGAGGAGGAGCTATTAGTTCCTAAGGATGAGCTTCAGGATGTGGATCAGCCACAAGAGGAAGTTCATGGAGTGGTTTCCAGCACTCGTGCAAAGGCCAACCCTTTCATCAGGGGGCGTAAGCGCACTACAGAAGCTGAGCGACTGAATCTTGATGTAGTGTAGAATTTATGAGTTCCTACATCATAACGCAGACAGAGACAGACACCTAACCAATTTACTAGATACATGGCTCTGATGAGCAAGTGTATCATGACGGAGCCATCCTCTTTCGAGGAAGCTGTGGAGGATCCCACATGGGTAGATGCCATGGTGGAAGAGTATGATTCGATTGTTAGAAACAATGCATGGGATATTTTCCCAAGGTCAGAAGGGAAATCAGTGGTAGGTTCGAGATAGATCTACAAAGTGAAGCGAGCTGCTAATGGGAGCATTGAGAAGTATAAGGCAAGATTTGTTTCCCGGGGCTTCTCACAAATCGAGGGGATCAAATATGCAGAAAACTTTGCACCTGTCACAAGGTATTCTTCCATACTACTGATCTTTGCCTTCCTCAAATACAGATGGGGTGGCACATTCATCAGATGGATGTGAAGACTACATTCCTCAACGGAGTGATTGAGGAGGAGGTGTACATAGAGCAGCCCGAAGGTTTCGAGATCTTCAGCAGCGAGTCTCATGTGTGCAGGCTCAAGAGAGTGTTGTATGGGTTGAAACAAGCACCTCATGCTTGGTACACATAGATAGACAGTTATTTTACCGAACTTGGATTCTCCAAGAGTGAGGCGGATCCGAACCTATACCAGATTATGGTGGAGGGTAAGTTGTTGATCATTGTACTTTATGTAGATGATTTGATTTTGACGGATGATGAACTGTTGATACACTCATGCAAGGCTGATCTTGCAAAGGAGTTTGAGATGAAGGACTTGGGCCTCCTTCATTATTTCCTGGGATTGGAAATTTGGTAGTGCAGTGATGGACTGTTTGTTTCTCAAGGCAAGTATGCCCGGGAGATACCGGAGAAGTTCAACATGCATGGCTACAAGCCTGTTGATACTCCTCTTCCTTGAGGATGGAGGAAGGAGGATGCTACTTCGGCGGAGGTAGTGGATGCCACTGTTTATCGACAGTTGGTGGGGTCGCTTATGTATCTGGTCAATACACGACCCGACATATGCTATGCTATTAACCAACTTTCACAAGCTATGGTTAAGCCTACCAAGCTCTTTTGGAAGGTGGGGAAGCATGTATTGAGATATCTCAGAGGCACATCGGGATATGGATCATGGTACAGACAGGAGGATGAGTTGAGGCGGCATGGCTTCACGGATTGGTATCATCATATCAGAGATTGTGTGCAGCGGAAGGTCATGTTACTTTCATACATTCCTATGGAGGATCAGGATGCTGATATCTTGACGAAGGCGCTCACCAGGAGCAAATTCGAATACCACAGGGGCAGGATAGGGGTTGCAGATAATCCTTATCTTGTTGAGACGGAGTGTTGAGATTGCAACAAGATGATGAGCTTAGTGGAAAGGATTCGCCTTCACTAAGTGGGCCCGCAGGCTATTTTTGGCGCAAAGTCTATTTTTAGACATGTGGATCATGATTCTATGAGTTGCAGGATGCTATTTGTGGAGGGTTGGTCAAGTTGGAAAAATAGATGGACTTCTATTTTTAGACATACTGGGCGGAATCTATTTTTAGATTGCCAGTCTAAAAATAGGGATGTCAAATATTATTAGCTCTTAATAATATTTAGACTCTAAACATTATCTTATTCTCTTGGAGCACTTCAGTTAAGTGCACAGATGTGGCACAGGAGCTGACAGAAGGAATTACGCTATTCCTGAGGGTTATGTGGAGCTATTGCATGAAGACTTTAGTTAGAACTCATGTGACAGAGTTTGGTGGAGTTGATTGAGGAAGTTAGTGGAGTTGTATTCAGTTTAACTAATCTAAACATAGTTGAGCTATTTTTATTCAGTTTAAATAATTGATACAATTAGTGAGAGTGGTGTGAATTAATTATTAATTAATTCACTAATTAAATACTCATTAATCAACTAAAGAATACATCAGTTAACTTCAGTGCATGGACAGTTTCAGTGGAGACCAGTGCAGGAATAGGTGAAAGAGCAAGTTAACTATCAGTTGTGACTATACTGTTGCTATTTGCAACACACAGATAGGTGGAGTAAGCCCATGAGGATTGCGCAGTTCAGGCCAGGTGGTTATCTATTTAATGAAGCCATCCCATAGCTTTGAAAATGCAATAGAGGCTGGCTATCAAGTGGCAAAAGGTTGGAGCATGTGTTTTGCTAGATCTAGCTTGATAGTGTGTAGCAATTGAGGGTGTTCATGAGAGCTTGTGAGGAGCTTTCGTACTATGATTGTTACATGATCTCCATGACATATAATATACAGATAGTTGGGGTTTTCAGCTTTAAGCTTTCCCATTAAATACTGTGTTCATATGTGTGATTGTTTGTGGTTTTAATGTATGCATGTAATTGATTTTATTTCCGCATGTGATGATCAATGGTAGAAGAGATTATGTATTATGCATGAAGCTAAAATAGTGTGTGATCAGGAGAATCTCGGTGAATAAGTGATCTATTATTCAAATTTCTACAACATCAACAAGACATTATGGGGACCACTAGGGTTTAAAAATATAAAAATCAAAATTCGCGTTCATATAAAAATCAAAATGATTATGTTCATCGTGTTTGGAAATAGTAATGCTTACCCAAAACAGATCACCCCCAACACAAAAAAGACTCTGCTTTTTCAATTGTAGACCGGCACCGGAGACCAAAAACTGACCATTCACCATTTTAGAAAGCGGCTGGAGCACAAAAGACTGGAGATAAAAAATGGAAAGTTTAATTTCTTTGCATTTAGGATAGTTGAGTTAATTGACTTAAACAATTTGTGACTAATTTAATTACGGTCGCTGCTTGCAAGACAGGGCCAGAAACAAAACTCTATGAAATAAATTAAAGTTCAGGCTGTTTTGTAGTTATCAGTATCCTCCAAGAAATTATTAGGTCATGTGCATATTATGAAGGCAAGAAAATGCAAGCACCTCAGTTGAAAGTTAGTCAAAATTAATCTTTAAAGAATTTCTTACAAAAGACAAGGCACCGAATAAAATTCATGGGTTTAATTGATCAAGTAAAATCAGCACTAGGAATAGTCAAAACAAAAGTAGCTAATAGAACAGATGCAAAGCTAAGGGTAGTTAGGACAAGGCCAGAAACAAAACTCTATGAAATAAATTAAAGTTCAAGTTGTTTTGTGGTTATCGGTATCCTCCAAGAAATTATTGGGTCGTATGCATATTATGAAGGCAAGAAAATGCAAGCACCTCACTTGAAAGTTAGTAAGAATTAATCTTTAAACAATTGCTTCAAGAACACAAGGCACCCAACAAGAGTCATCGGTTTAATTGATCAAGTAAAAGTAGCACTAGGAGCAGTCAAAACAGAAGTAGCAAATAGAACAGATGCAAAGGCAAGGGTAATTTATAGCTTATGTAGTTATAGCTTATTGAAAATAGTAGTTCTTACACTATAGCCTAGAGATTTATAGCAGATTAGAGGACCTACCCAAATAGTCACATTAGTCTTATTGCTATGGACCTAGGGTCGTGGTATTCTTAGTCCCATGCCCTGGCAAGTTGGAAATATGATGCAAAGTGTTGTCCTTGATGGCAACCTAATCGAATGAAGATGAAGACATGACACTGCTGACATGTGTCATTCTTGATGGCAAACCACCTCGAAGGAAGTAATACTTGACCCATGGACTTTAAATGATGTAAATCAATGATATGATGTTTGGTTGAGCTAGTGATGCTGAGTGTTGTCCTTGAATGGAAACCCACTCGATGAAGATGATGGCAACTTACTTGATGAAGTTGTGCTTGATAGAATATGTTCTTGATGAAGTAAATCTGATGTATCTACAGTGTGTACAGAAGGCAATGAAGAAAGGAATTCAACATGTGCTAAATCTTGATGAAAAGAGTATGTCTCTAGGAATACGCGGATTTGCCTAGGGGAATTCGCGTATGCACGCGGAAAAGAACGTGCCAAGTCGCGTATGGGCAAAAGCACTCATAAAGTGCAAAACCAGGGGTAACCACCATGGTATTGACCCATTGTATTGGGTAATGATTCGTCTAAATGACCCCGTCCAGGAATACCATCGGAAGTAATGTGGTTTTGGCTCATGGTATTGAAAAAGGGTAAACCTATATAAGGAGAAGAAATTCATTTTGCAAATCATGAGTGTGGGTGCAAGATGTCTGAGCTTGAATGAATACTTCTCTCTGAAGTAGATCTGAATGGAAAGGGTTACACTTAAATGATAAATCTGAATGAATGATGCACCAATGATGAAGAAGGGGATCTAGATCTGAAATGTACTTGTATCTACTAGATCTACTTATGGAAGGCTTAGATCTGAAATGAGGCGAACATCTGTCTGAAGTAAAAGGGTAAATATGAACTGAATATCTGATCTGAAGAAGTATGCTGCTCTATAATGATTGAAGATCTATACGCTACTTTGCCGCAGAGGAAGCGCGTATATACGCGGCTTCGCTGAAGAGAAAGCGCGTATGCGCAATGAAATATATACAGAGGTATACGCTGGTTTGTGTGAACGGAAGCGCGTATATACGCGACATCAGTGAAGTGAAAGCGCGTATGAAAACTAGGGTTTGCTGAAGCATGGGGTATGAAACATCTGATCTGTTCTGCTGTATTACTGCTATCTCACAGTCAAGAAGTTATATGTATTCTGCTTTCATGGTTGACCTATGCTTAAAGAGCATGGAAAGGGTTCAGCTTGAAAATATGATGAAATGTGGCCCTAAGTGGTGTCCTAAAGGAAGCTTTGGATCCAGTGTGGAAATTGATGAAACGTGGTCCATAGAGGTGCTGAGGGTTGTAGCCTTCAGTCAGGGGGTCGTAGCTCCCTTCCAGGTGAGGCTGGTAAACGAGATCAGGGGGTCGTAGCTCCCTTCCAAGAGAGGCTGGTAAACGAGTCAGGGGGTTGGAGCTCCCTTCTAGGAGAGGTTGGTAAATGAGCACAGGTGGGTGCCTGCGTGCTGGTAGGAGTCTGAACCAGCACATATGTTGTAAGATTTTTTCTCTATAATAAAAGATTGAAGGTTGAGCAACCGCAGCGGTGGTTTTCTCCCGACTTGGGTTTCCACCTAAAAATCCCGGTGTTCATGTGTGATGCTTTGTGTGATGGTTTACTCTGCTCTTACTGTTCATGTTTACTGTTTATTAAACATCTGATGAATGAATGATGGAATGATTTAAGTGAAGATCTAATAACATAATTAGATATCTGTGTATACGCGAGTTTCATAAAGGGTATCCGCGTATATACGCGAGTCTGGTTCAGGAAAGTAGCGTATGGGTTTTAGGTTAAGGAAAAGTAAAATGAAGATCACAAATACTCGATTCACCCCCTCCTCGCATTTTTCCCAACACTAAGTTATTATTATAGGATCTTAAAGATTTCATATAGTCTATTTCAAGATTGTTCTATGCCATCTATTATTCACATTATCCTGCACAGGTTACTATAATTTGTTTATTCAAATCATTTCTCAATTACCCAATTCGATGGCTAAAATATTGTTTTTCTTGATGTCTACGTTTCAACTTCTGGTATTGCTCTTATTCTTCAGTCAGTTGATTTCTTTGGATAGTTAAATTGTTGTTTTTTCTTGATGTTTTAACAAAGTTAGGTGCCACTTGCTGTATTGAGTGGAATCTATGAATTTGGAACGATGGAATGTAGTGCCATGCAACTTTCAAAGACGCTACAACAACTAATAGGAGAAGAAGACGTTGCTAATACCAAAATAGATTGTAGAAACAAAGCAATGGAGAAAACAAGTGTTGGATACTTTGCATGTAGACCTTGTAAGAAGTGGTTTAGTTGCAGCTTCAAATGGTGCAAATGTTGTTGTTGTATGCAACACATTTGTTAATATGCAGAAAATAATAAGTGGTTGTCAAAGATCAACATGAAGGAAAGCAAAGAAGAAAACAAATAGTTAATACTTTAAATGTAGACGTCGTACTAGGTCGTATAGATACGACTTCAGATGGTCCAAATGTTGTTGTTGTATACACCATCATTGTTAATGTCCATAGAACAATGACTGGTTGTTAGCAATCATCATACAATACATTTATTCGTCATTCAAATGAATATTTTGTCTTATCACGAAAGGTGGTGTAACCACCAAATTTTTAAAATATAATGCTAGAATTAGTACATATTATGTTGACCTATCTTTCCCAATACTTGCTACATTGACTTGCAAGTACATGCTTTGGTGCAATAAAGTTGGGGCTTGCATAAGGGATGGATGCTTTGTTATAACTAAGTTGATTCTCACATTTAGCTTTTTGTATGAAGCATGTTGTTGCCTTGCAGATGCTATTATGCTACAGTCCATATGTGACTGTACATACATATTCGTAATTACAAGTATGTTGTTTACAACTAGCAAGATTAGTTTTACTAATCAAGACACATACAATCTGTATTTCATGCTTTCTATTGTATACAAAAGTCAATCATTTCTAGAATACATAGCTTCTATGTGAGATTCATGTCTTCAGAGACAATAATCAATGTTGCATGTTGTTTGTTTTGCAGTGATACTTTCAAAATACAGAGAGATGCAAAATAGGAGCTAGTTACTTGCAACTTTGCTTCTCTTATTTTACTGTTTTGAAATCAAACATACAATATAACAGTAAAATTAGTATTTTGTGCTAGTAAACATTATCATAGACATATATTCAATAAAAAAAAAATATTATAGAACCTCTCTCATCTTTGAGAAAAAAAAATCTAACATACATAGTAGTTAGTAAACAATCACCATACGAATCTAAAGAATAAATACATACAAAAAATGGTTGAAATAATAGACATTGAAAACTACGATCCAACAAAAAAACATCGCATAGATGCTAATATTGATATCGTTTTAATGAACCATAATCTCTTCAGACTACAACAATTTGAATATACTCCTGGAGATTGTTTGTTCAATGCATTTGAAGTGATTCTACACTTTCGTTACTCGTCCATTGAACTGCGCAATGGAATAATAGACCATTTTCTCAATTGTCTACAACACAATGACACAGAGACAAAAGAATCATACCAATATGAACTAGATCCTATCATGTTATATCAACTTCATGGAATTCACGATGTTGACACATACCTTCGTAGAATTCGTTTTTCTGCATCTAATAGCAATTTCCAATCTGAAAGAGGCCTATGGAGAGACACATTTTGCATACGATGGCTATCAAAGTGGTTGAACATACCAATTGGAGTATGGTCACTAACAATGAAAACAAGGTATTTGTTCTTCAACCATGATCTAGATACAATTCCACTAAACATTTTGTTTCATGATACAGATCCTATTAGTGGACATTTTGAACCCCTATTACACAAAAGATTACCTAGATGCAACTTTGTACCAAATTATTCCTTGTCACCTCTTTGCAAATATCTTGAAAACCATTATGAATCCATTGTTCATGAAATGCAAATTCATGGCTTGCATATAGCAAAAACAACTATGTCGAAATGTGCCAATAGTATGTTCAGTGCAATTTGTCATTTAATAGCACCTAAATTTGTTGAACAGTCTTTTAGACTCTACATTGTCCAATATTTTTGCAATGCACTTATCGCTAGGAACAAAGATGCATTAAATTGTATAGAAAAACACTTAGAAAATGAAACTATACAAAGTCAAACAATGGTTGCAGGCTGGAAACAATACCTAATTAATATGGCAATGCCATATGAAAAAGGAGGAGTTGAGGGAACATCATTTTTCTTCCAATGGACATCGATCATATTCAATGTAAACATACAAATATGGTCATTTACCAATAAAACCATTGTCAATTACTACCAATCAAAAACAAATTTCAATCAAACGTACAACATATTATCATTCGAAACAAGTACATCACACATTCATTATGAACCACTACTATCAAATCAAAATACAAATCAGTGCAATCTGCAACATAGAATAGTACAAATGCATGAAAACACCAAGAATAGAATAAACTTGTGCAAATTGAAACAAATGATACGTACAAATAACCCAAATAAAATTGGAGAAAATAGAAATAAAATAGCAAATAAAAATTGTTCGTCGCGAAAAAGTACTCTCATAGAAATTTACAAACAACAAATTGAAGACACACCAAAAACCAAATGTCCAATATGTAAGACATTGCAATTTCGAAAGAACATCTCAAGCATTGGACTTGAATTAGAAAAAATGTACATAAACATATCTGGAAAACAGAAGACATTGCATTTAAATATCATTTGTAGATCTTGCAAAACAACACTTGCTAATGCAAAGTTGCCTCGCTTTGAAACACCTGAACAAATAAGACGTAATAAGCCATTGCAAACTGTAACAACACTTTCAGAGCTTGAGGAAAGACTTGTCGCATTGAGAATTCCTTTTGCACAAATAAGACAATGTGGCAACAAGCGATCACAAATGGGCTTAACTGGTTCAATAATCAATGTACCTGTCCAGATGGACATTGTCCAAAAAGCATTGCCAGAATTCATAAACAATACAATGACAATTGATATTGCATTAAAACGACGACTAGAATACAAGAATGCATATCAAACAGGAAAAGTGCGTGTGCATACTGTCATGAGAGCACTTAAAGAACTATGCTCTCGAAATTTATATAAAACTGAAAACATTTCCATTAATAGCAATTGGAATCATATGCTTGAATTGAACAATAAAGATAATACATCCGAGGATGAAAACATTGATAGCGAAAGTGAAACATATAGCATTTCAAAAAGTGAAAGACCAACTGAAACCTTAGTACATGGATTGATAGCTTCACAACGAATTCATGATTTACAAGACAAGATCATTGAAATAGCACTGAGGGACAACGACCACTTGGGATATTCAAATACAAACATGTAGAAGAAATGAGTTTCCCAACACTATTATTTGGAGATCCACGTCACAATGATATAGTACAAAGATTTCATTACCAAGAAATAGTAAAGTGGGAACTAATGCATTGCAGTGGTCACTTTTCCTATCACATCACAAATTTGTTCTTCAAGACAATGCGAATAATCATTGAAAAGGTCATGTCATGCATTTCAGTACGAATAAGGAAGGGAAAACTACAAGGAAGAAAGTTGTTAGCAAAAGATGTTAAGTACAAACCCAACTTAGAAAAGTTACTAAAAAGTCACATTGGATACATAGATTTCAAACACATAAGAATTTCTCCTGATTACCACCAACAAATGCAAAAACATATATTTGCAATGATACGACAATTAGGTCCTCCAACTTTCTTTGTTACATTTACAAGTGCAGAGCATCGTTGCAGTCCACTAGTAGAAACTCTTACTAAATTGCATAGCAATAGAAATAAAAAGAAACACATTGAAACAATTGAGGAATACAACATTGATTATCTTGTCAGAAAGGACCCAGTAACATGTACACGTTACTATAGACATAAGACAAATGCACTAAAGCAATTGATCTGTCAAGATAATACATTTTTTGGCAAAATATTAGATTACTACTTTGTAACTGAGTTCCAAAATAGAGGTAGTGCACATGAACATGCTCTTATATGGATAGAAAATGCTCCAGTATATGGAATTAATAGTAACTTAGAAATTGAAAACTTCTTGGACAACTATATAACTTGTAGCATAGATCACCTTGATCCAGAACTCGCAAATATACACGAACATCATCATACCAAAAGCTGTAAAAAAAGAAAAGCATCGCATTGTAGATACAAATTTCCAATGCCACCAATGAAAAGAACAAGGATTCTTGAACCAATTACTTCGCTACATGACTCAATAAATGAAAAAGTTTTGTCCTTGCAAAGCACCTTAGAACAAAAACACTATGACAAATCAACTAGTCATGAAAATTTCTTAGATGAATTGCACTTAACAGAAACTGATTACATCGAATTAATACAAAGTACATTAACACAACCAATGGTATTCTTGCAACGAAAACCATCAGAAATATGGAATAATAGCTTTGCATTCAATATGCCACACCTATGGAATGCAAATACAGATGCTCAATATGTTCTAAATGCATATGTTGCAGCTTCATATTGCAGTTCATATATGACCAAAGTTGACAGATCTATGACAAATGCATTCAAAAGGATACGACAAGAACATGAAAAGAGAAAAATCGATGCTATTCAAATGATACGATCTCTAGGCAATGCCTTGCTTAACCTTCAACAAATTTCAGCTCAACAAGCAGTCCACATAGCTCTCTCCCTACCATTGAATCATAGTTCAAGAGAATGCAACTTTATAAACACAGCACCAACAGATGAACACACATTTATACTTAAACCAACCATTCTTCTGAAACAAATTCCTGACAACTCCGAAGATGTTATGTGCAGTTTTATAATTGATTACTATATCAATAGGCCTAATGCTATTAAGCATGTATGTTTAGCTGAATTTGTATCAAAGTATAGGAAAGATGGGACACCAATATCAAAAAGGAAAAAAGAAAAAGTAATTCGATTCATCAAATACAAAAAACACATTGACTATGAAAACTATTACAGAGAAAAACTTTTGCTATATGTTCCATTCGAAAACAATGAAGATGCGCTAAAGCAAGACTTGCCAACATGGAAGAGTGCATACATGTTGCATAAGAACACAATAAAGAGCAATGAAACTAAGTTCACATACAACATGAACAAGAAATGGGGTGATTTGGAAGAAGCAATTCAAGAAATTGATAACAACACTGCAACTTCTAATCACACAATAAAAAACCTCAAATATCCAATGATGTTACTGAGAAGTACGACTTGGCTAAAGATTTGCAATTTCTCCAATGCCATGACAAAAAAAGACATCTTGACATTGGTTTTCAATTTACAAAACATCCATTTATGCTTAGCAACAAAGAATAGTACAAGATTAGGAGAATGCTTAATAGAGAACAACCAGCGATTCTCAAATACATTGCAATGAAAAAACGAAAGAACATAGACAAACCATTCGCAATACTACGGACCATATGCGGACGCTGAAACCAAAGGGTTTGATATTAGCATATACAGGTAAAGCTGCATATAATGCAGGTGGAGTGACAATTCATTCTGCATTGCTAATGCCTTTCAACAAATCTAGTTTTATTCCACTTAGCAATGATGTATTAGACAACTTAACATAGCTGTACGAAGAATTAAGGGTCATTCTCATTGATGAAGCATCTTTGATTGGAAGTTGTTTTCTATATCAAATTGATGATTGACTAAGAAAAATTAAGCATAATCAAACAAAATAAACATTTATTCTAGATGAAATAGGTAACCTGACCTCAAAACGGGAACTCTAGCCCAAAAGTCTCAAAAAACATGAAAAAACACCCCAAAAACAAAAAGTGTGTCTTCCAGAACGCACTTGGTTTTTTTTTAAGGTCAAATTTCAACATTTTATAAAATATGCTAAAAACAAAATTGTTTGTTGAAAAAAGGATTGAAAAAACACCCTCAAAACAAAACTAGTTGATGCTGGAATAACAAAAAAAAAATTTGTGTCATAATTTTGACACTTGTAACAATGGAATTAAAGACAACATATTAGGACATTTTTTAAAATCATAAATTTCTAACATTTTTGATAGATGATGTTAAAGATAAACAAATAAATGTCTGAAGGGCTTATCATTTCGAACAATTTTCGTCCATGTTGTTAAACATAAAATATCTTGACTTTAAACAACCCCAAAATTGTAATTATTGTCAACCATAACCTTAAAGATAAAATTTGGTAGCGCATAAAAACCTTAATGACAAGTTGTAAATCTAAAGTTTTTCAATCTTAAGTGTTCAACATACTTGAACAATGAAATTATGGAGAAATTATAAGACTTAACAATTTAAAAAATGAACAAGTAAATGAAAAAATTATCATTGAACAGAAACAAGTAAGAGTAATTTTAATTTTAAAGGATAAAAAATTATCTTTTTTCAAATATTAGCATAAGACAAATTTAATTATAATTTCAGCCAAAACCTAAAAATGAAGCATCAAAACAAAGTGTTCTGTTTCAATGACGCATATAATTATTAAAACTTTTAAAAGTATCTTATACCAAATGGTAACAATACATAATATCATGGTAATATCACTGCATAATCTAAAAATTCAACATTAGTTTATATTTTCTATTTTACTTATAATTAAAATATCAACATTGGTACATTGAATATAACATAAATTATTTTTGTAATTCATTGTTGCATTGTCGATATTCTAAAGAGATGAATTCTTCATAATTAAAACATATAATCCAACAAACATATAAATGTCTCATAACTTCATGAAAAATGAGATGGAAGTCAAAATTTTTATTTCAAGTTACCATGCAAACATCAATTACATAAAAGTGTCTTAGATATTTATTCAAAATCAACCATAGGTTCTGGCACACCATCATAACCTACATCTTCAGATGAATGGCTCGATGCAGATGAAGATGATCCATATTCTTCTCTTTCATCAACTAGTGCTCCATCTGAGTCAACATGCATGCCCACCATTTCAGAGTTCAAAAGTCTTGTAGATCTACGTCTACATTTTGCAGAGTCCCATCTCAACAGTAATTGTTCTGGTAGCAATTTCTTCAAAATATTTATGGTCTGCAACCGAAGAGTTCCTCTCTTTGTCAAATTGAAGTCATACACAAGTATGTCAACATCCTCCAATTTTAAGACATCTGTGCGGCGACAATTTATATTTGTGCCCTTTCTTTTTCTCTTTCTGCCAATTCTTTTTTCCACTACCATCTCTAGCTTGTACACACCATTGAAAGGGTGGGTACTTGTGGCATACCAATGTACATCAACAGCTGTAATCTCTTCATTTTCATTAATGACCTTTATAACCTTGGCAATCCAGAATGGATAGCCAAGTGGATCTTCATTTGCTAACACTGATATCATGCAACCCTCCTTAAGATCCTGCACAGAACCCCTGTAAAGGTCTTCCATGGCTTCACGTTGTGCACATGATCTTCTAGAACCAATATAGATTTCTCTTTCCTCTACCTGTGGGAAATTAATAATAGCTTGAGGCTGTTGTTGTTCAACATTGTGTGTTCCTGATGTTCATGTTCATTTGGCATATTTTGTGGCCAAAAAAAAGGAGTCTTCAAAAGCGTATCCCCATTTATTGATCTTGAAATCATATCACTTTGATTACTGAAAAAATACTCCCACCAAACTGAATCAGCAACATCGAAGTACTCATATGTATCTCTAATACATCTTTTAATTTCCTCTAGACATTCAGAATAATTTATGTCTCTCTTCTGCCTTCGTGCATTATGGAGTTCAGAAACTGATTGTAATAACAATATCTTTGATGAAAACATTGGACGCTCTGGAATGAACTTCAAAAATGCTAAACCTGATGATGGTCCCCATTCTTCAATAGTTGAATACTTTTTGCCCCATATAAGTGTTATCCCATCAATTTTTTTGATACGAAATTGATGCTGGAAGCTAATGTCGTTAAGTTGTTCAATGCATTTCTCCTCACCATGCGATCAAAAAATAAACCTTCGCATGTCAATAGTTTCTTCCAACACATGAAAAACAGGCTCTGGAATGTACGATTTCTTAATACATTCAATTAATGATGGCAGGCTCCCAACACCTTTCCTCCTCAATGTTACTGAAAAACGACTGAAAATTTGATCAATATGATCATGAGTATGCCCAACAAGAAGGAAACCAAACTTTATCTTTTTAAAAATCCCCAATTCAACGAGCATGTTTAGATACCCAAAAAGAACTTGATTTTTGTTCTCACGACTTGTGTTGTCTAATTGTAAATACAAAACTTCAGGAAGAATCCCGGACCAATGAGTAACCACATCATGGATTATAGTTATGGTCAGATTTGCATCATTGTGAATATTTGGAGTTGTGAAGAAAACTCTTGGAAACATCTTCTCATTAAATACCATACAACCAACCAAGTGAAACTAAATGAAATTTTCCTCCTGTAATTTTTTTGGCGTGTGGACAAAATGTGGAAGAAGTGTTTTCTTTTGGTCCATACCATCAATTATCAATCCCAGATATTTATTTGGATGATCATAACACTTCTTTTGATGTTTATACAACTTTTTCCTTTCACTTGTTTGCTGATTGCGATGGTCTTGAAGTTCTTTGACAGCGGAATCTGTACATAAAATAAAAGAAACATATGAATAAATATATTTTCATAGTTGATAAGTATCAAATTTTAAAAAACAATGTTTTGAACACATACCTCTTTCCACCCCTTGACATTTATCTCTTTTTTCTTTAAGAGAAGCACATGTGCTGCAAATCCCCATCCTTGTCTTCTTAGGAATATGAACATTGTTGAATTCAGTTTTCCATATCCTTGTAAAATAAGAATATGTAATAAAATTACCAATTCCTTCAACAACTTCTCCATAATCTTTGTATAACATGAATATTTCTCGTCTCGAGAAATTATCTGGAATATGTATTGTGTCTTTATTTGGCATACACTCTCCATGATTTGAAAATAAGTCTTTCATCCATGTCTTAGCAGTATTTGCAAACGGCCCCACCTCCCATTTATAACGTGCTTCTGAATAATATGTGGGATCCCTTTCCAATCTATCCTGGATTCTTGACAAACGACAATTACCAATTGAATACAACATTTTGAACGCCTTTCTGCAAAGCAATACATTCTCAATATGATAATCATAACCTGCTAGTGTAGATTGCATGCAACCCACTAAATATGAATTTTGCATGCTTTTATTCATTGACATATATGTTTTCCTTTTCTCCAAAGCAAACTTGAAATCCATATTTTTCAAGCAATCCCTTCGACAACATTCACTTGAAATCAAATGAACGACATAACTTCTTGTCGTGAGATATTTTGTCCTCGCCCTTGTATAATTGGAATGCTTTGGATTGATATGAAAAGGTCTACTCCTACTCCTAGTTGCAATATTTGCTTGCAACGGCTTCATCATTCCATCATCCTTTGTAAAAGTAGTTTCATCACCATTAGGAGAAATATTATCCCCACTATCATCATCCTCAACATAGTTAAGAAATTCATCAACATCATTGCGTGGAAAATTTTCTTTACCATCATCAGTTGAAGAAAAAATTTCACAAGAATCATCGACACTTTTGTAACCCTGACTCAAAAGAAATTCTTCACCATCTTGACCCATGCCTTCAAATTCTTCCCTGGGAGGATTCAATTCTTCATCACCATGAGTGTCTTTGAAATGGTCACTTGGAGAAAATGAAATATTCAGATCTGTGCCTCTAAAATTATCATTTGCAAGAAACTCCTCATCCTCCCCTTCCTTAGTGGTGCTCTCATAATCCTTGGGATTAGGCATAAGTGGAAGCTTTGAATTTGTATTCACTATAATTTCTTCATCCTGCCCCTCCCCTTCCTCACTGAAGCTCTCATAATCCTTAGGATTAGGAATAGGTGAATGCCTTGAATCTATATTTATTGGAAATTCTTCATCCCCCCCTTCATCAGTGGTTAAATTATAATCGTTATGATTAGGATGAAGTGAAAATTTTAGCTTTGGAAATTCATCCCCGTCTTCATCGGTGGTGCTGGCATAATCCTTAGGATTAGGACGAAGTGGATATTTTGACGTTGCAAATTCTTCATTCCCCTCTTTCTCAGTGGTGCTGACATAATCCTTAGGATTAGGACGAAGTGCATATTTTGACTTTGCAAATTCTTCATTCCCCTCTTCATCTGTGGTGCTAACATAATCCTTAGGATTAAGACGAAGTGGAAATTTTGACTCTGGAATTTTTTCGTCCCCCTCTTCATCAGTGGTGCTTGCATAATCCTTAGGATTAGGACGGAGTGGATATTTTGACGCTGTAAATTTTTCATTTCCCTCTTCATCAATGGTGCTGGCATAATCCTTAGGATTGGGACGAAGTGGATGTTTTGACTCTGAAACATTATCATTCCCCTCTTCATCAGTGGTGCTCGCATAATCCTTATGATTAGGACGAATTTGATATTTTGACTCTGGAAATTTTACATCCCCCTTTTCATCAGTGGTGCTAGCATACTCCTAAGGATTAAGACAAAGTGGATATTTTGACTCTACATATTCTTCATTTCCCTCTTCATTTGTTGTTCTCGCATAATCCTTAGGATTAAGCTGAAGTGGATATTCTTCATCTCCCTCTTCATCAATGGTGTCCTCATAATCCTTGGGATTAGGATGAAGTGAAACTTTTGACTCTGGAAATTCTTCATCATGCCCTTCATCACTGTTGCTTTCATAATCCTTAGGATTAAGAGTAAGTGGTATAACTGGCGCTCGATTTATAGAAATTTCATTTTGCTGCACCTCATCAATTTTGTTCTCATCATCTTTAGGATAATGACCAAGTCGATTTTTTGACTCTCTATTCATGGTGAACGAACTCCTGTTATATTCATCACTCTGAATAGAGTTGTTGCGTGATGAAGATGTTGATGTTTTAGAAAGAAAAACTTCGCTATCAGAAGAAACCATGGCTTTCAACAAGAATAGGTTGAATGATACAAATTCCTCTCCCACTTACAATATATAGCTTAAAGACTGAAAATTTCCCTCCAAATTTTCCCTCCAAAAAAATTTGCGAAAAAATTTCCCTCCAAAATTCCCCCCCAAAAAATTTCGCGAAAAACTTTCCCTCCAAAATTTTCATTTCAAATATTTGGTACAAATATTAGTCAAAAAATGTATTTAACATTTTTTTTAATAAATTGTTTATGTTGAAATATTTTACCGATATTTATATTCAAAATATCCACAAAATATTTCTATCATGGATGCCTTCCAAACTAAAATAATGTTTTTATTTGAATGATTTAACATTGACTAGATGTAAGTATTAACTATAATATTACTATAATACCTACATGCAAATATGAACTATTTTAACTATAATGACTACATGTAAATATTTTAAATTTTAAATTTTAAACTTACGTTATATTCATCTAAAATATATTTCAAAATTTATTAATAAATTGTTGGTCTTCAAATATTTCACCATACTTTCTATTCAAAATATCCACAAAATATTCCTTTCATGCATGTCTTTGAAACTAAAATAATTTTCTTATTTGAATGGTTTAAGATTGACTACATGTAAATATTTACAAAAATAACAACATGTAAATATTAACTATTTAAACTATAATATTAACTATAATTAACTACATGTAAATATTTTAGATTTTAAAATTTAATTTCATGATTTTAAACATTGATTACATGTAAATATTAACTATGATAACTAAATGCAAATATTAACTATTTTATCTATAATATTAACTATAATTAACTACATGTAAGTATTTCATATTTTAATTTTTAATCTGAGATTATATTTGAATTATTCAACATTCAGTATATGTAAATATTAAATAAAATATTAATTATGATAACTACATGCAAATAATAAGTATTTTAACTATAGTATGAACTATAATAAACTAAATTTAAATATTTTAAATTTGAAATTTTAATCCCACATTCGTTAAACAGTAAACCAATCAGACAATATACGCTATTTAAAAGGAATGATTGTTTCTATTCATCACATCACATCAAGTTTTTTGGTATTTGTTAGAGCAAATTTCTGGAGGTGTTGCGTTGGCATTGGTAACTTCGTGGAGGCATTGCATTGGCATTGGAGGTGTTGTGTCGCTATTGGTAATTTTGTGGAGGTGTTGCATTGGCATTGGTAACTTCGTGAAGGCATTGCATTGGCATTGGAGGCATTGTGTTGCTATTCGTAATTTTGTGGAGGCGTTGTGCTGGCATTGGTGACAACAGCTTTTTGCATTTCAAAGGTTAGTTTTCCTTCTATTCTGTCAATTTAAAGACGATTTTGGGGAAAATCTGTTTTTCTATAGTTTTTTGTGTCCAAAAACTATTTTTTTAAGGTTTTTAGGTTCAAAAACCTTAATTTTTTAATATTTTTTTAGTGAAGAAAATGCAAAAAGAACTAAATTTTTTAGGGTTTTAAGGACAAAAATTTAGATTTTTTTTCTTTTTTAAGACTTATAGGTTCATCTAGATAGAAAAATCCATAAAACGACCATGCACATAAAAAAAAATATATATATATATATTTTAACATTTTTTATTTGTTTTTTTTTAATCATAAATATATCAGTGATTTCATTATTTTTTTTGAGAATTTTTTTATTTTATATTCTATTTTATTTTATTTTTTAAATTTTAAATCTTAGTTTTATTCTTTTTAATTTTAAATCTTTAATTTTTTTTTTCTTTAATATATATATATGTATATATATATTGTATTGTGATTTAGTTTTTTTTTTTTTTTTAGTTATATTGTTATATTAAAACAAATATTTTTTTAATTTATTATATTGTTTTTTTTTTAATTATATAATGTTTAGAAACCAAACATAGTTGTGATTTAATATTTATTATTATTATTTTTTTTAATAGTTTGATATTTTTAACATTTTATTATTATTATTAAATAATGTTTTAATAATTATATTATATTAAAAAAAAAAATTAAAATCGAAATTTAAAAAAAAAAAAAAAAAAAAAATTAAAACAAAATAAAAATAAAATAAAATAAAATAAAAAATTTATAAAAAAAAACAAACAAACAAACAAACATGGCAGACCCCGCCCGTGGGCGCCGGAGGCCGGCCGGGCGGCGCCATGGGGGCGGCTCAGCAGGGGCCGTGAGGCCGGCTGGGCCGCCCCTGTGGCGCTGCCCAACCGGCCCTTGGCGCCCAGCGCGGCAGAGCCATTCATTTTTAAATTTTTTTTTTTTTTTAATTTTAAATTTTTTTTTTTTAAATTATTATTTTTTTTAATTTTTAATTTTTTTAATTTGTTTTAATAAAACCTTTTTTAATTTGTTTTAATAAAACCTTTTTTTAATTTTGGTTTATTTATTTATTTATTTTTTTTTAATTTTTTTTTTTTAATAATTTGTTTTAATAAAACATTTTTTAATTTTGAATTTTTTTAATTTTGTTTTGTTCTTTAATTTTTTTTTTTTTTTTTAAATAATTTGTTTTAATAAAACAATTAAAAGTTCATAGAAACATTGTTATATATAAAAATAATAAAAAAATTGTTATATAATATAATAAAAACATTGTTAAATAATAATTGTTAAAAATCTCAAAATATAATATATATATATATATATATATATATATATATCAAAAAAAAAAACTATTAAACAACCATTATGTTTTGCTTTTAAACATTATATAATTAAAAAAAAATACAATATAATAAATTAAAAAAAACATTTGTTTTAATATAACAATATAATAAATTAATAAAAAAAAACTATATAACAATACAATTAAAAAAATAAAAAATATATAATATTATAACATTTGTTATAAATAGTTAGTAATTTTTTTGTTTTTTTTTTAAATATTAAACAAAAACTAAAGTTTGAAAATACTAGTTTATTTTTTTTAATTATTTTATACAATTTAAACACATTTTTAAATTTTTTATAAAATGTATTCAAAACATATTATATAGATATATATACATATGATTTATAATATTTTGTTTTTAAATGAAAATTTTTATAGTTAATTTTACTGCTTTAATTTCAAGCTATTTAGTTTTAGAAATAAATTTTGTTTATTAAATTTATTTTATCCGCATTATTTTTCCATTAACTAATATATATATATATATATATATATATATATATATATATATATATATATCAGGAAAATGGAATCAAAAAAGATTTCTGTGAATGTTTCTGCACCTAAGGCAGTAGCTCCCAAATCTACAGCTGTAGCTCGACGCACTATGGATACAACTCCCAAATCTAAAGTTGCAGCTGGACGCACTATGGACACTGTTGGACGCAATAAGGACATTGTTGCACACACTAATAAAAGTCAAGCAAGTGGGGCACCAGGTTCATTAAAGCTTATTTATGATTGGAAGAACGCCGAGGAAATAGATAAAACCGATTTCTCATGGTATCTTGAAGACAGTGAAATGGAGGCTGATATACACATCTATTTGATTTGTGGTATGATTGACTTAAATGAGCCATATGATGTGATGGGCAGAGTACGAGACATATGTATGGTCCCGAATACAAACACTATTTATGTTCTTGCAAGGAAGGCTCAGAAACGTGAGAAGGTTAGATATTGTCTATCAATCGTCAAGTATGACACAGATGAAATATCTTCAAAATTTTCTGAAGAAATATCAAGCAACATTGCAAATAACATTGTAAGTATGCTTATTTTTATTTCCTTTATGCATTATTGTAAGGATGATTCAATTTTTTATAAATTATTGGTCATTGACATGTTTTATTTTGTTTCATAGGATTTTGTTCCGGGTCTTTCAAACATGTTTGAAGGTATTTATATGTTGGTGCCAAATGTTATGGATGTGATCAAAACTTTCCACAAAGACAAAGTAGAGGAAAGGAGATTGAAGCAAAGAGCAATAGCTCGTGACACTGCAACAGTACAAAGAGGGGATCAACCAAGAGTCACTAAGGTGGGTCAATCTAGTAAATTTAAACATGTTTCTTTTGAAGGTGTCGAACATGAAACCGAAAATTATGATAGAATTAGTGAGGAGGAGATGAGAACTATTGTGCAAAAGGAGAAAACAGATCAGACACCAAAAAGAAAAATTGCCAAAGATGTCTCTCTTTTACCTCATGAAGGAGAGCTTGTTTATAAAAAAACTGATATGTTATCCAATAAGACTAGGAAATAAAATATTGGTGAACCTGTAAAGGTCGTGAGTAGCAGTGAAGAACAAATTGAAAGCTCTCACGGAAGCAGAGAAATCATAACACCAGGTGCTGAGTTAGAGGATGGCATTATTAAAACAAAACAAAATGTTATTCGACAAGAGTTGAGGAAGAATAAATTAATTCTTGGTGGCCAAACATTTGAGCTTAATGTTAACCAATTTTATGGCCCGGATGAAGGACAATCTCAATATCAAATTAGAAAGGCCCATCACCTACATGTACATAATATGAAAACATTGTTCAGGTTCAATCCATATGCGCATGTGGTGGATTATGTGGTTCTTGTCGATCCACGTCAAGTTCCCAACAAACAAGCATTTGACAAGACAAAATGTTTTGATTATAAATATTATGTAATTGGAGGGAACCATTCGATAGAGGCTAAGAGACAATTGATTGCAGAATATCCCAATAACTATCTTTTTCAAACAGTGAAATGCATCATTTACGCTGGCTTAACAGAAATGGAATCAAATTTATTGGCATGGGATCATAATGCAGATAATGAGTATAGAATGAAAATGACTTTCATCCAAAGGGTCGGATTTATTCATAATGAATTCATAGAAAAATGTCGTGGGGATAAGACAGAAGTTAGTGTAGCATTTCGAAAGGAATGTTTAATGGAAACAGGTTATCAAATTGATAAAAAAAAAGCAAAAGATGGAAAATTGAATACAAATCTCTTCAGAGGCACAGATAACATTTTTCAGTTGGCATTTAGAACTGGGGAGGTATGGGATTTGATTGATGAGATTTTTGATCGGTGGGAGAATATTTTCATAAAAAATCAGAAGGTTAGAAAGAGTAAACCCATAATATGTACCAACAGTAAGGGGGGTCCTGAAATGAAGCAGCTTCTAGAGGATATGACTATTACACCTTGGAGAACAATGCAAGGTGTGAAGGATGATAAATTAGTCAAATCAGTATTAGCCCATGTGAAGTCGAGTGAATTATCAATGGAAGAAATGTGTGCAGAATTTCAAAAGTAAGTTTCTTGAATTATTTCTTATTTTTCTTTCATTATAATTTTCTTTTAAATAAAACATAATGAT
This sequence comes from Pinus albicaulis, assembly GCA_034641835.2. Taxonomy (NCBI): domain Eukaryota; kingdom Viridiplantae; phylum Streptophyta; class Pinopsida; order Pinales; family Pinaceae; genus Pinus; species Pinus albicaulis. The sequence goes on from JAXQQM020073695.1 coordinate 45,814, forward strand.
GTTGGTAGAATTTGTTATACATGTCAATATATTAACGCTTTTAACTTGATTTATTTAGTCAGAAATTTTTTATGAAAATACAAGAACACATGGTTAAAATGTTGAATGAAGACAGTTGGGATGATGTTGTACGCAACTACCCAGAAGCAAGTTCTACATCAACACTAAAAGAGTTTTATATTGCATTCAGTAAGGTATGTTGATTTATAAATTTATTTTATTCATATTTTAACTATTTTTATTTTATTACTTATACATATCTATATATATATTTTTATGTCATTAAAGATGTCAAAGAAGGATGGAAATGGAGTACCAGATACTTTCAAAAGCTTTATTGAAAAAATTAAGATGGAGAACATGAGAAGGAAGCGTCTTATGAATGTTGAACTAGATCCTACTCTTAATCATTACATTTGGAATGGGCTCAACAGTGTCCAATATCAAATAATACAAGGTGACTATGAAGACATTGCATCACTAATACCTAAAAGGGAATATGGCCTAGTTATTGTAGATATTCCTCATGGTTTCAATTTCCCAGACATTGAATATGATAGAGAACCATATACTTATCAAGTTTTTAGTAAAGTGGTTACGGGTTTTCAAGAAGTGACAACATCACCACTTTGGCGATTTGTGACATTTCATTCAGACACACAGTTTCCAATGTTATTAACAAGCTTTAAGGGTAAAGCAAACTCAAGGATGCAACTTACATGGTAAGACTTTGAAATTGTATGTTTGATTCCTCCTAAATTTTTTTATTCATGTAAAATTTAATTGAACTTTTACTATGTTATGTTACAGGCAAAAGTCAAATATTGTTTCTTCCGAAGATCAGCCTATTATAAATAATTGTGAGTTCATCCATGTTGAATGTTGGACAAAAGACGATAGCTATAAGCATATTATTATGAATCGAGTAGATGGGAAGAGTCATAGTCAAGTATTGGTTTATGATGCAGTTGTAAGAAAACTAACATATGAGGATAAAGATGCAAAAGGGGATATAGTTAAAATTTATCAAAAACCACAAGCATTGATTAACTATCTTATAGATCTATGTTCAAATGAAGGAGAATGGGTTTTGGATTTATTCTCAGGTTCAGGTAAGTTTTATTATACAAATTTAAATTTAAATTTAAATATTGTTTTTTTTACTTTTTATGTCTCCATACTAATTTTCTTACTTATTTTTTTGTGCTTGATGATTAGGTACAACACTAGCATGTTGCCTACTAAAAGGAAGAAATTGCATTGCCATTGAGAAAGATCCAGTTCAATGCAAATTTATTCAACAAAGAATTAACTCTCTTAAATTCCTTCCAGATGCGAAGCAAGAAGTTGGTTTGAGGAAAAGAGATTTTAATGAATCACGTGTGGCAAAAAAAGCAAAGGAACCTCAACCACCATTATATGGAATGATTGGAAAGGGACACTTTGGAAGATTTGCTGACATGAAAGATCCATTAGAAGACGGAAATGATCAAAATGAAGAAGAAAATGCTGCAGAAGAAGCCATCGATGTTGTTCTAGATGATGTTGAAGATGTATTAGTTGATATTGTTGATGATGTTTAAGTTATGCTTGCAAACAAAGCTTATTTTTTAGAACTATTAATCAGTTTTACTTGTAATGTTTAGACTTTGATATTTTATGAGAACAACCATTTTTTTTTTCAAAAAACATGTGATTGCTATTATTTTTTGACATAAAATTCAATAAAAATGTTGTTTTCTTAAGTTTTTTTGTTAAGATTCTCCCAAAAAATTAGTTTATTTAACATGTTTTTTCCAACAAAAACTTTGTAAAAGTGTATTTTTTGCATTGTATTTATTGAAAAATTGTATTTTTTTGTCATATGGTTCAAAATATTGGTTTTTTAGCGACAATTTTTTGATGTGCATTGAAAAATTATTTAACAATACATAAACATATAGAAAATATAAACTTTAGAATATTGACCCTTTTTCCATCTTTTATGTATGTGAAAAAGTGAAGATATCATTACAAGTTTTTATTTTAAAAAAATTATTTTTTTTATTTTTAAAACACAAGTACATAAATGCACTTAAAAATAAACATCTCATGGAAGAAGAAGACATTAGAAAATCTATAATGTCAAAATCAATCCTATAAAAAAACGTTGGTGATGATACACCACCACTAATCAAAATTGACATAAAAAACATCACATTAAAATAATAATAATAATAATAATAATAATAATAATAAAAAAAAAAAAAAAAACAAAATGAAAAAAACTTAAAGTGCCAAAAACATGCTCAATTTTTTTTTCTTGATTCTACATCACCACTTTTTCAAAATCAGGTGTTTTTCTTGATACTTCAAAAAGTAGGTGACAATGAGGTTACCTATTTCATCGATAACAGTGTTAATACTTTGGAAACATTGATATCATATTTTGTGGCGACTTGTACCAAGCAAAACCTATACAAGATTCACCAATATTTGAACAACCTACAATAAGAAGGAAACCAATAACATATGACGTTTGGCAAGAACATGTAAAGTACAGTGAATTACACATTGCAATGCGTCAAACAAATGAAATATTCATTGCCATTTTGAATAGGATGCGTATAAATAATCAAACAGAAGATGATTTGAATTACCTAAATAGAAATTGTATTCGAAATGCTCCCAATGATCCTAATTTTCCCTATCTATTTTTTAGGAATAGAGATGTAGCATTACATAACAAAAAAATGTTGTCTATTGTTCCTGGTGATGAAATTGTAATCGATGCAATTGATTACGAAGAAGAAAACCATGGAAACATACCATCCCATGCACACATAGCAACATTGCCTTCACAAATTGTCCTAAAACTTAACATGCTAGTTGAAATATATGTAGGAAACTATGACTTACAAGATGGTCTAGTCAACGGTGCAGATGGTATCATTAAAGCATATGTAAAATTAGACAACTTTGATGTAATATGGATCAAATTCTATGATGAACGTGTTGGCCGTCGACAAGCACATAAATTTTCTTTTCTATATAGCAAAGAAATTTGTAGCGATTGGACTCCCATACTGCGCACAACAAAGCCAGTTTTTGTATTAGCGAAAACGGGCAACTTGAAAATCAGAAAACAATTTCCAATCCAACTAGCATGTTCACGTACAATACACAGATCACAAGGCTTGACACTAGAAAATCTTTCATTTGATCCTTTAGGAATACGACGCCATGGATTAGTATATACAGCCCTTTCTCGTGTGAGAAACATAGAATCATTATATTTTCTTAGTCCACTTAAGAAACAAAACTTCCGAATTCAACACAAAATTTCTGTTGAAATGGAACGTTTACAAAGAAACGCAAAATGGAAACTAGACTACAATTATTCATTATTAGAAACAAAAGCATACATTTCAATTCTTTCTCTAAACACCCGTAGTTTACAAATACATATTGATGATTTGTTAAATGACTATGATCTAATGCAATCTGACATCCTATGTTTACAAGAAACACATTTGAAAGATCCAATGCTTCTTAAAAGACTTGAAACATTCAATTGCATATCAAATTATAGTAAACATGGTTTGCTAATTTGTATTAAAAAACATATAAAGATCTTGAAACATATTCATTTTGAAGAAAAAAACGTTGAAGCTACACTAGAAAATATGCTTCTTCATGACATGGACATTATAGTTCTCAATGTCTACGTTGCACCATATGCAACATTGAACGATACATTGCACCTTCTTTCAAAAGCATTATGCAACATACATTCAAATCAAACAATAGCAATTGTCGGCAATTTCAACATCAATATGCTTGGAAGCAACAACAAAACAAACAAACTAAGATCGTATATGTACAATTACAACCTTCATTTTCTTTTAGAGACAAATAACAATCAACAAATATCAATCATTGATCACATATGGTCAAACATAACTTGTAGCTATAAGACTTTCAGGTTAGATACATATTGGACCGACCATGATACTATTTGTCTCATCATTGAAGACAAAAATGCAACAGAAACATAGTGCAAATGAAACTAGTCTAATGCTTTTTGTAGTCAATATTGTCAGACTTCCCTACTCATGTCCTTACTATACAAATGAAATCAATAGTGAGTATTATTACCAAAGATACCTTTAATTTGTTTCTGAATAAGTTTTTGAAAGTTGCATTATAGCCTTTTAACAATGTCACAAATAACAAATTAGCTTCAACAAAAATAAAACATTTACTTCTTCCAACACAGTTGAATAAATATTACTAAAAAACATTTACTTCTTCTAACACATGGAATTGCTTATTTTTACATTACACTACTATGAATTTGACTTCTAATTGTATGTCTTGCATATTTCTATTGCTTTATACAATGAGTCAAACATGCAAAGACAATTCACAAAAACAAACAAACACATCCAAGTTTGCTTACTACACCCAACTTACTTACCCTTCAATGCATATGTATAGACATATCTCTATGTTTAACTATTTATTTCTTTCTACAAAACTATTGCAAGACCTATTCTTATATTTCTAGCACTGACTTCCATAGGACTGTTGTTCATCTAGAATTATACTATGCATCCATGATTTAACTCTCAAGCATCACAGAATTCATTTTAATCCTTGAATTTGTCTTTCAACCCATTGTAATATTTTCATGCACACATGACACACCCTCCATTACAAATTGCAGACTATATATAACCAAGTTATCTAACAATAAACACTACAGAGTATTGAACCTTATTCTCTACGATATTTTAGGACTACCATATAATTTGTTTCCCTTTTCATCATCTCAATAATGTTCCATAATAAAGTTGACAATCATCATCAACTGCTTATTTGCATCAGAACTATTACATGCATAATTCTATCAACCCTAGCCTTCTTCTTCTTCTTTTCCTGTCAACCTTTAATTCCTTTTCCTCACCCTTTCTCTAGAAACTTCTCAAGCTTCCTCTTCACTTCACATTTGAGCCCTTTTTCACTAACATCTCCTCCAATTTCCCATGTTTCTTGTGGTAAATCTCTAAATTGTAATAGAGATAATATCAAATAGAAATTAAATTCTTTCCAAAATTATAACTCTATTTCAGTTACATCAAACTCAATTATTTCATAATCCATCTGCATCTTAATTCACATTGTACAATTTGAAGAAAATGTTTCCAATCTTATTATTATTTCCCTTAATATTCCTTGTTATCTTTGTAATTTTATCTATACGATTTTTTTTTGGTTTCTTTTGTCTTATGGTGTTTCTATTTTATTTTTGGTTGGGTAGTAGAATGAGCTCAAATGACATATATGTTGATCGAATTATTTATTATGTAAACTCCCAACCACCCATAATAATTAACACCATTGGAAAGGGAGCTTGATCAACAAACACATCTAGGTTTGCTTATTACGCCCAACTTACTTACTCTTCGATGCATATGTATAGACATATCTCTATGTTCAATTGTTTATTTATTTCTATGAAACTATTGCTGATTGAATTCCTGATTACTTGTTCAATTGATTCCTGATTAGTATTACTAAGTCAATATTTATCAATGTTTTCATGCCAATCAATAGTACCTGAACTTTTATACATCTGTATCACATGCATTTACACGTTTCTATAGTACTGGACTTGAATAATTTTCTCTCTCACGCACAAAAAATTTAATATTTGCAAGTCAGATCAGTATATATCTTTGTTGCACTAATAGAGTTTTCTGAGTTTAATATTGTATGATTTATAAGTATTCCATTATTGAAGTTTTTAAATGCAATTAATCTTTCTTTCAGTAACTAATACTCGGTTTCCACTACAATATAGAATAAGCTTATACCTTTATTTTTATTTTTAGTTGTTAAAATTTATCACACACTTCGTCTTCACGTTCAAGCACACCATTCAATGATGTTGCATCTTTTTCATGTCACAGCTCTGGAGAACAAGCTACAATAGACAAACAACAACAAACATCGGGTGCAATTGAATCAGACAAGTAAGTAAATTTGAAACAAATTTTTATAGGTACCATTGGCATAGCATTTATATTTATCACCAATGTATTTTACTTCTAACTGTCTCTTTTGCCACATCAACATCATCAATACATAGATCAAAAGCACCATATTTAGTCCCAGTTACCATTGAAGAACTAAACATTCGCAAAACTGGAAAAATGTTCAATGGAGATGTTATGGTTATTTATAGCACATACCTTGATAAAGTCCATAAAGCATGACAAATACTACGTGCAGATTTGACAGATGCTGAAGGAATCATGACAATCACATTGTCGATACCAACTGAGCTCATTGAAGAACATGAACAAAAAATATCACCAGGAAAAGCAATATCTATTACAAATTTTAAGGTTCTTCCTAAAACAAATTATGACCACAGTGATTGTGATTGGATTTTGCTGCTAACTGAACTAAGCCCCGTATAGAACATACCACCAATTTGCAAAGATTACAAATTCATTCTAGATACAACAGTAAAACACCTTACAACAAATACAAAAACATATCCAATTGGAACAATTGTTGCAGTTGTGACAACTGCACAGAAAATTGGTTTCCAATATACATTGCAAATTAAAGATGGAAATTTCGATGACAATAGAGCAACGGTAACATAAATTACTTTGCAAAGTTTTTATATTGCTAGTTCTACCTACATTTCAATTTCCTTTGAAAAAAAACAACCTTCTGTCTTCTATTGCAGTTGCAGTTATTTGAAACATTTGCACCACTCTATAGTGAAATTGAACAAGAATTGCAAAAAGGCCACTTTCCAATTATGTTATTCAAAAACATAACAAACAGGAAAGAATTCAAGGACAGAACACTTTGAACAACGCAAGCTACATTCATCAAAAGATTGAATGCAGAAGCAGCAGATGAACTTAGAAAATTGAACCCTCCAACATTCTCTGTAAGTACAAATGAAACAGTACCTCTACTTCTCAATATGAAATTGTTTCTTCATCTCTTTCTATTTTGACATATACTACTTGTCCTCCTCTATGAACAGATAAAAGGAACATTGACAACTGAAAGCATTTATTCTACGCCATTTGAACCAGTTTGTCTTGGATGCAATTCACCAATACCAACCTCTACAATGATAGAGGAGACAACAGTTAATTGCCTTAAGTGAAATAAAAATTTGTCCTTTTCCTATTCACAGTGTTTTAATTACATAATCAAATCTGACAACACCAACTTGCAATGTTGCATCCGAAACAAATTGCTCTTTAAACAGTTACTTCCCAACCTAGCACGAATGTCTTTTCAAGACTATGTTCAAAATAAACAAGCAACCATGTATATGCTACCCGATTTCAAAATAAATGGTACATTTACAATCAATGAAGACAACGAGATGCAATCTGTTGACAGCAACGGAAGCCCTACCAAAGCTAGGTATTCTTGTAATTATTCTTCATCTTTTAAGCAAAAATCAGATATATGCACTTTAAATTATGCTATCCAAAATAGAAATATTTGTACTAATTTTTCCCTCTTCTTTGCAGTACCATCACTTCTACAAACATTGGCTACAACAGGAACACATAGTAATCCAGAAATCAATCCAAAGTTCTTCTCAATTTTTGTACAAGATTTTGCTGCTCAGATCCTCCTGTCTCAAAGTGCAGTATGTCTGCAACATTTTTCTAGAACAAGAAAGTTTTCACAGAACAATTAGGAACAAAAATCACTAGTTATACTTATAGTGTTTCTTCTACCTATTTGCAAATACTTTCAGACTTAATATATGTATATTTAAGAAATATAGCTTTTCCATTAGGCCTTTACAAATATTTTCAGATTTTATACATATATGTTTAATGAATAGAACCTGTGTTTACAATATGAAATTATATATATAAATATCATAAATCTATTTAAAAATCTCCTGAAAAAAAATATTTGTGCAGAGTTGATGCCCGGGCTACCTTCAGTCTTCTGTCTTGTTGTTTATTGGTTTTGCAAAAATCGTAATTCACATCTGAAACATTAATTCACGTCTGTAAAAGCGGCAGAGGCATTAAGATTATTTGTCCATACCGTGTCATCCTTTAGATTTCTCATTATATGAGTCATTAATATTTTGAATAAAAAAGTTGCTATGTATCATCGTTTGAATAAAAAAGTGGCAGAACCATCCCAATGAAAAGACAATAGAATCCATCAACCCAACTAATAAAGCTATAACAATTGGTAGACCAACAACGTGGTTTCATTTGAAATGTGTATGCTGGAAATTTTTGTCATTAATCAAGGCAATTAATATGCTTTACAATACCTCATAATTATTTGATTTGAAAGTCCTATGACAGCTATCATAAATTTCCACCTAATGAACTTACAATATTTACAATTACCTATTAACGCCTCAAATACTAGGCGACTACATTTTATTGATTATAATTATTATTTAATTATCAAGCATATCTAATAAATGTCTCTATATTCTTCCACTTGCACTTTGTTAAAATTAGTCGGTCCTTTTTGTTACCAGTGTTTTTTTAAATTGCACAATAATCTCATTGAATTGGGTCGATTTTTTTTCATGTTCTACAAGCGTTTGCCAATTTGGCTCCAAATTATTGTTGTTGATTTCTGCCATTACCTGTTTAGTGGCCAATGCAAAAGCATTTGACACGGGGAAAATTTTAGGGGCGAATTTTAGCCCAAAGGCGAATTTTAAGGGATTTTAAATTTTAATAGGGCGAATTTTTTATATAAAACCCATTTTCTATAGTTTAATAAAGTTAGTCCAATAATTATTTTAAAAATAATTAATTATTAAATATTAGCCGACCAAAATAAGGCGCATAAAACTGAAAAAAATGAAATTCGCCTCCCATTTTTTTTGGTTGGAGCAAATTTCCATGGCATTCGCCTGGAATTACAAGGTCGGAGGGAGGGGTTAGAATGATTCGCCCCATTTTCACTAGTTCACCAGAATTTAGGAGAGGTGGCTGGGGCTTTGTGTACAGTCTCGCCGATTTTCTTGCTGGCTGAGCGCGGGACTTGACCGACCCTCTCTGGTCCGTTAGGGCCTTTGTTTTTGACCTATGCAGGGTGGTTGGATTCAAGGGATAGGCGCCTTGGGCTCAGATGTGGTGGATCTGTTCAGTTGCACGCATTGACGGGGGCAACTGGTTCCACGGCAGCTGGTGAAAAGGGGAGACAATGCAGAATGCTGTGAAAAGCTGAATGAACTGTAAATGGACTGCTATCTTGGTCACTCAATTAAAATCTTACTCCACGCTGCTCTGTTTGCAGCATGGAGAAGGCCAAGTTATCTATGGTGTACAGCTACCGTCATGGATTCAGAGGCTTTGCAGTGAAAATATCAGATACCCAGGCAGCGACTATGGCCAGTGAGTAATTTCACTGTCGTGACCACCAACTTTAGATCAGTTCGTCAGGAATTGATGGGCTAAGCCAATTTTTATTCTGGTTTCCTGAACCCATATGTTCTGTGCTTCTGCTCCCATTACAAAAAGGACTGGTTGTTTTTCTAAATAGTTGTCTTTCACAGTATCCTTCTGATTTGCAGAGATGCCTGGAGTTGTTTCTGTATTTCCCAACAAGCTGAGAAAGCTCCATACAACCCATTCTTGGGAATTCTTGGGCATGCCATATGGCAATTCTTTGGGAACCCCAAATGACTCTACTAGACCTCAAGAGGACGTCATAGACACAGGTACCATTAATTCAAAAACCCTGGTTATTATGTCCTCAGTTTATTTTTCCTTTTGGCGGGCAAGCACCCTTTCGGGCAAGACACTAGCAGGCCAGAAAACCTCAACATTGAACCTGCATCCCAAATATTTCTATTCTGACACAATCACCCTGCACTTGCACCTGGACCTCTACGCTTTCCTCGGACAAACCACCCGGATTTGTTCTCTATGAGATATAACAACAAATTGGGCACATTACTGGTCACTCTGTTTTTAGGTGGACAAATAGCAGGGAACATATTCCATGGAATTAGAATAAGCACATAGCCAGAAATATACATTCGAATTAATGTGTATATCGTTTGAATTTCTCAATATCCTAATTTCGGACTGAACTGACGATTATTTGGAGTTTTTCCTCAGTCCCTGTGCCCTGGGGATGCAAGATATACAGGGGAGGGGTTCCCTTCCCTCAAGGATCTTCGCCATTGTTGCAAATTATAGGGATTAGTAAAACGGTAATTTCCTGGGCTATATTCCTTTATGATTGAATCTTGCAGTGATAAATTTGCTTTTGTTCAAGAAGTGTGTATAAAGGACTGTACAGATTCTACAGAACCAAACTAATTGAAACCTCATGCTTCCGGATGCTGGAAATTTGATAGGTTTTGCATTTCTTATATTGCTGTTTTCGCTGTTTTTTCACGCCTTCCATTTGCCACTGTTCCTACACTATATTCTCATGTTGTAATTATGATACGGTATTCTTAATTCCAGTGTTTGTTTACAACGGTTTCTTGAACAAAGCAAAGAATCTCGTGTTACGGGCATTCCCTTTTTCTTGAATTAATAGATTTTCAGACAGAATCTCTGCCTGTATTTTGCATTTTTCATACAGAATCTCTGCGCACAGTGTATGGTATATTCAAACATGCGTTTGTGTTTTATTGGCAAAAGGTCAAATTGCTAGTAATGCATCTGAATGTTCATGTATGTCCACTTAGATTCAAAGTCATTAACGTGTCTGGTTCTTGTTTGAAAATTGTACTTTAGTGAAGAAGTTAATTCATAGGCTGCCTAACATTTGGATTTTGTATCCTAGGTTTGTATTTTGTATTCCAGTGTCATTGAAAATTGTACTAGTGAAGTAGTTAATTCACAGGCTGCCTAACAATTGGATTTTGTATCCCAGGTTTGTATTTTGTATTCCATTGTCATTGTACGTAGCCATGTCTTTGGATAATATCTTAACATGGAATCACTTATCAATGCTTTGATTTACGCTGTATTGAAACAGTTCTATGGAAAAAAAAGAAGTAAATGATATGGTGACAATTGTATCGAAAATTTGTTCTTGATGATGTTAAAAATCAATCAAAGTTTGGTTTATCCATGATGTGTAGGGCAATTGGTTTGTGTGGGGTTTAGTTTCTATTAGGTCACAATTTCAAATCTCATGGGGAGGTGTTGATGGTGGGAGCCAGATGGGGATAAAAAATATCCTATGAGGTGTCTAGGCTCAACTGAGCCTTTCACAATTCTGGTGACAGCATTCCATATCTGGGCAGATCATTCTTCTATCCAATATTAGGGTCCACTTCGATGAAAATGAGAGATGTTATTAGGGTCAAAATTAGGGTCCACTTATTCTTATATCATTTGAATTAGAAGTAGAAGTATTTAATGGTAGAATCCTCTTACGGAGTCTCAATATTTACATATTAATGAACAGGTATATGGCCTGAATCCTCAAGATTCAGCGACCATCTGATGTCTCCAATCCCTTCACGTTGTAAGGGAGTATGCAAAAGTGGTGAACATTTCCTAATTCAACATGCAACAGGTAAAATGTACTCCATTGAAGTTCAGATTGCTGCATGAATTCTAATAGCCTTGTGATATAGCGATATTTTTGTTAGATATTTGAAGAAATATCACTAACAATTCCATGACTTATTTTAGGAAATTGATTGGTGCTAGGTATTATTTGAATGGACTGGAGGCTGAGAAAGGGGAAACATTGAAAATAGTGAGTTCGGGGGTTAATAGAGAATATAGATCTGCAAGAGATAGCCCAGGGCATGGAAGCCATACTGCTTCTATTGCAGCTGGAAGATATGTGAGGAATATGAATTATAGTGGTTTAGGAGCTGGAGGTGCCCGGGGGGGAGATCCACTGGCTCGAATTGCAGTATACAAAACATGCTGGGAATCTGGATGTTATGATTCAGACATAGTGGCAACATTTGATGATACCATCAAAGATGGAGTGGATATCTTATCTCTTTCATTAGGTTCTGATCTTCCTGAAAGTGACTACTTCAGTGACGTGATCTCAGTGGGCTCATTCCATGCAACACGAAATGGAATTACTGTTGTTTGCTCAGTCGGGAATGATGGGGGTTCTGCTTCTGCAACAAATCTGGCTCCCTGGCTTATTACAGTGGCTGCTAGCTCTACAGACAGGGACTTTATTTCTCTCATCAAATTAAGCCGGAATAATTCTACCTACCATGTAAGCTCTAATTCTTCTCATGATCAACCATTACCCAGGAGAACCATGGTTATAACTTCAGGGAACAATATCTCCTTATAAATTAACAACGATTACCAATTGCATGTTAACCCAAAGGCAATAACGCCAACAATTCTCCTTCATGATTCAGTTTTCTGATTTGTACTCTCAGATAGCATCCTCATCATCTTGCACAAGTAAGTTACATTCCAAGATATTTAAATTTCTTCTGGTAATAGTGTAGTATTGTTCTCCATTTCTTCAACTGGATTTCGTAGGAGACACATTGTCCTCTAGTGTTTGCATTCACTCTCAATTCTTCAGTTATGACAATTCCATATTTCTGGACTTCGTCTTATTGTGGTTCCATGGGTGGAATTATTCCCCCATGTACGCGAGTCTAGTGAGCCTCCTGCCTGACAGTTTCATTCCTGTAAATCTTTGTGAAGGAAAAACTTCATATTTGTTTTCTAGAGTTGTCACCATTACACAATTTATTTCATATGGGAAGGTAAGTGAGTCCCTCCATAATAGAATATCGTATATTTGCAAAAGAAATTACTCAAAAATGTGATAAAAAATTTAACCCACACGAGAAGAAGTGGCTAACAGTAATCTGTAATTGTCAGCGTGAGAGTCTGAATATAGCAAAGATGAATGCACCTGCAGAGCTATTGTCTGCGGCAAATGCACATGCAAAATACTTCACCCCTTACCAATCGAGGTATCTCAGGATAGAATCAGGCATATTGAAGGCAGTGCTTATTTAGTACCAGATCATTCTGTCTACTATGATCGATGGATGAGTTGTAACCCTCTGGCTTTTCGTGGTGGATTGTGCAGCTTCTGTTTAAACATCACTTTAGATCCTTCTAAAGTGGCAGGAAAGATAATGGTTTGCCTGCATACTGAAGACTCTTTTGAGTCAAGGATATCGAAAAGCCAAATGGTCCAAGCAGCTGGGGGATTGGGGATAATTCTCATCGATGAGATGGGCCAGAATCTTGCCATTCCTTTCATGATCCCTGGTGCGATTGTGGACAACAAAGTGGGTGCTAAACTTCTTTCCTATATCAACACTACCAGGTGCATCATCTGAGCAATATGACTGCAAGCACAATCGGTCAATCATTAAAAGCTATAAATACTTATGTTTTTCTATGATAGCCTATAATGACTTCACCCACATTTCATTTTTGAAGTGTCGTGAAATCAAAAGCTTGAAGAATTTTCCACAGTTTAAAAAGGGTAATAAGAAATAAATCTACCTTGGTAGGAGCAGTGCTTATCAGTAATGAGGAATTAGAAGAGCTGCATCTCTTCTAATTTTGCAAATAACAGTATCAGTCAAGATAAACCCTTTTAATGGAATAAGCAAGCTTACCTATTAAGTCTTATCCCTGCATCATATAAGCCCATTGAAAACGTAGGCTGCTCTTTTCATGTCACTTTGATTAAAGGATCCAGACAGAGTTGCTTGTTTATTGTTTCTTACACATTTGGTTTGCTTAGATTGACCAAATGAAGAGGTTTTTAATGTCTCAACAATCCGAAACTATGTCAGGTTTCCTCGAGCCTATATCTTGCCTGCAGAAACAGTCTTCGGACTCAGACCAGCACCTCAAGTTTTAGCATTCTCCTCAAAAGGTCCAAACACACTAACACCGGACATCTTGAAGGTATGGGAAGTTGGATCTCTTGACCTCAATGCTTCAATTATCAGAAATTTCATTTGTAACCATCTGATGTTTTTCTGTTGCTTTTCTTCTTGGATAGCCTGACCTAATAGCTCCAGGGTTGAATATACTAGCTGCATGGTCACCAGTAAAGAAAGGCATGCATTTCAACCTTACTTCAGGTACTTCCATGGCTTGTCCGCATGTGTCAGGTATAGCTGCACACCCATCTTGGACTCCATCGGCTATTAAGTCTGCCCTCATGACCACAGGTAAAGTAGCCTGTACATTTTCTATCTGAAAGTAGAATCTTAAAGGTTATAAAATCTTTGAGACCTGAAATATGTGGTTTTGTGTTGCAGCTAATGTGCTGGATAAAAATGAGAAAATCATGACTGCTGCTCCACGAGGAAGGACTGCAAACCCATTTGGCTTTGGAGCGGGACTTTTAAACCCTGTGAAAGTAGAAAATCTGGGACTTCTGTATGATGCTGGCCCTAAAGATTATATCAACTTTCTCTGTGGGATTGGCTATGATAATTCATCTCTTAGGCGAGTCACAGGAGATCATAGTGTATGCACAAAGTTCCGCACAACAGCTTCCAATCTCAATTATCCTTCCATAACAATTTCAAAATTCAATGGAAACAACTCGGTCATCCGAACAGTGACAAATGTAGGAAACACAAATAGTACCTATATAGTGAGGGTTTCTCCACCAAGAGGAATAAGTGTCCAGGTTGTTCCAAGTGTTTTGAAATTTAACTTCTATGGCCAAAAGATTTCTTTCACAGTGCAGTTCAAAAGGGTCATCCAAACTCAGGGATACGTATTTGGATCACTGTCTTGGGAAAATGGAAGACAAAGAGTAAGAATCCCTTTGGTGGTGGGTTGTTTCGCCTCTTAGGACTTGTATGGGATTCACTTTAACGTGAGTTGAATCTATCCTAGAGTAACATGGAATACTGAGGGAATTGATTAGTTATTTCTAAGGAAGGAAAGATGCACAATTCTGGTTATTTTTTTGTGACGATAAGTGTTTGCAGAATATAACTTCTCATGGATCTCCGAAGAACAATTTGGAATTGCAAGATAGAAAGCTATGGACAGTCTTCTGTAGAGACAATGAAAATGAGGATCTCTGTATAGTTTGGAGAATCTCATTTGAAATATGCTTGTCAAGATTTCTTTCACAGTGCAGTTCAAAAGGGTCATCCAAACTCGGGGATACGTATTTGGATCACTGTCTTGGGTAAATGGAAGACAAAGAGTAAGAATCCCTTTGGTGGTGGGTTGTTTCGCCTCTTAGGAATTGTATGGGATTCACTTTAACGTGAGTTGAATCTATCCTAGAGTAACATGGAATACTGAGGGAATTGATTAGTTATTTCTAAGGAAGGAAAGATTCACAGTTCTGGTTATTTTTTTGTGACAATAAGTGTTTGCAGAATATAACTTCTCATGGATCTCCGAAGAACAATTTGGAATTGCAAGATAGAAAGCTACGGACAGTCTTCTGTAGAGACAATGAAAATGAGGATCTCTGTATAGTTTGGAGAATCTCATTTGAAATATGCTTGTCAAAATATTTGATGAAGCAGGAAAGAATGGCTTTGAACTTTATGGAGAATGATTTTTCCTGGAAACCATCCTTGCAACAATTGCAAACAGACAGCATATCTTATATGATAAATGGTGAGATAAGCAGCGAAGTATTGGCTTGGTTTAGTTGGACAGCAATTGAGAAAATTGAAAGGAGATTAGACGTGCTTTCTTTCAAAGCACTGCACAACTTATCCAAGGCCAAACTATTAATCCAGATTCTTTACTATTGTATTGTTTTTCAATTTGGTGTTGCCAATTTTCAATACAGAAGCATATGGTTCTTACGTCTGTAAGCCCAATTTCTCCTAAGGTAGGAATATACTTCAACTTTTGTATTACTTTTGGTCAATATTCATGTTAAGCTCTTACCAATTTTTTTTAAATTAGTGGAATTGGTAATTGGTGGTTAATTCTAACTACTTTTACGATAACTTCTAAGTGATCTGCCCTGCATATAACACACAGCCATAACTTCGTAATGAAGGATTTGAACATAAAACCTTGTATTCACATTTAATTTTTTTATGAACTTGCCAAGTGAAGTCACAGGGACCCGGGAGCTGTCTGCAAATAACATATTGTTGCATATTGTTTGTGAAGGATCATTCCTTTTCTTGGGTTTTACAGCATTATTTAATACTATTTAAGATGTTATCAGATGGAGAGAACTTTACTAATTGGTATTGCCGATTGGAGCACTTTTTTGAGAAAAAATAATTCAGTTCAATTTTTTTCCCAATCAAACATCCACTCTCTATTTTGTATGTTAGGGCAAGATTATTTTTTTTTCCCTTATGTAATCAAGCATCCACTCTTTAGCTTGTATTTCAAGGTAAGATATTTTTTTATACTGATATAATATGTCACAATATCACTTTTTGAATCTAGATGGAAAATAACAATTATTCTTTCTAATTAATAAATTAGAATGACAATTCAGTTTAATTTTTATAATGGGTTGTCAATTACGTAACAGAATAGTTTGGATGGCAGTTTTTGTTGAAATCTGGTATTTTTTTTTTTTTTAAATCAGGTAGTTGGAATGTTTTACGGTTAAAATGGATTCAGCACCATCAAAAACCCCTAGAACACTCAAAATATTGCCCCTAGAACACTCAAAATACTGAAATTTAACCACTGTAACCTAGATTTTCAAAAATCTTTGCCACAATTTTTCATAATATTACCGATCTTATTCTATTTTACAATATCAAAAACCTCCTATAATTAAGAAATTTAAAAATTGTTTTAGAAAAATCAGCTAAATTTCTATGTAAGTTTAGCTAAATTTCTGTGTTTCTTGGATGGTCTGTGCGCCATTGATTTTCGCCTCTTTACCACCAAATAAGAGAGGGAACATTTATCAAGTTGTTTGTCGCATGCAACCAAACAAGAGGGGCAGAGGATGCATGACAGAGCTGACAGTTGAACAGAATGCCCCTCCTCTTGTTGGCGGGGAAGGTAGGCCAGAGTGGAGACCTCAAAATGCAAGGGAATCTTTGGGACCAATGCCATTCAAGCTAGTAGGAACTCGGTCTGCAATAAGACCAGTAGAGGAATGTGCTGCAATTGGTTTAAGAATTTTTTTATTTTTAGAAGTCTTCTGAGGCAGAACTACAGGACATACTAAGGAAGTGCCAACCTGACAGATGGAGTTAGGCAGACTGCCAGGTCAGATCCTGACTAACAAGCGCCTTGATAGCTGTCAAATTCACAGTAACAAGATGTAAGATATAGATGTCAATATTCAAGTAAGGTGTGGCGTACCCATCCTTTCCCTCCAAGACAACAACCTCACGTGCAATGTAAAATTTTGGTTTTGTATCATCAACATGGCCATATCTGTCAGCTCAACGATATTATGACCACAAAAGAACAATAAATTTTTTCAAATTTTGAATATGTCATGATATTTTGAAAAATATTATATACTATCAAAATATTATGATGAAATCAGATCTTTGGATTTGGATTTATTATTAAAACATCATGTTTCAGTTTTTTGGATTATTTTATTTAATATTTTTACATTTATTTATTGAAAAATTATTAGGAAATGTTTTTTTGTTTTCGAAAGTTTGAAAAAAAAATAATAATCATATATATATATATATATATATATATATATATATATATATATATATATATTTTGTTTGGATGAAAAGTTTATTTTTTTAATTAATGGTAATAATATATTATTAATATAATATTTGCAAAATTCATAGTTTTAAAATATAGAATTGGTTACTGGATTGGTTTACCTAATAAACTGGGGTTGAAATCAGGACTCGTCAATATCAATGAACCCATTTAAAAAAAAGAACAACCGACCTTATCCAAAACTCAAAGTGAATAGAGATCTAACTTGGGCTCCTTTTGTAGCTTCCTCCTCTTTGTTTTAACTCTTAATACATTTCATTTTACATTCTTTATTTGAAGTCTCAATTTTGTTTGGCCAATTTCTCCGAATTTTTTTTAGAATTGTTTGAATCGCATCATATTGCCCAAGAAACTTCTGGTCGTATTAAAAGGTTATAAACTATGGCTGCTGCTCAATGTTCAATGGATTAGAAGGTTCTAAGCTGCTTTTTGTACTCAAATAAATACTAGGCTAGGTTATTGAATTTTTGGTTTTGGGTTTCTTCTTGCGAGGTAGCTTGCCTTTTAGCAACAACATTCAAGGTAGGAACAACATTCAACGTTACCTTGTTAAATTTCCATGAAAATTTTACAACTACTTAGATGAATCTCTGATAATTGAAACTAGTTAACTTTCACCAAGATACAATGCCTTTTAGCAACTTATAAGCAGTGGAATAAAAGACACAGACATAAAAACACATCACACAATTGACACGCTTTTCTCTGGAAACCCAACAGGGAAAACTTGCTTGCTTGATGTGGCTATTTTATCGATTGTACTTGGAGAAATTGAATCTATTACAAAGCAATATGTCTCTCTTGAGAAAGCATTATGCTTCTCACACAAATCTCAACTAATCATTAGAGAACCTTTGAGGTCTAAAATGGGCCTCCTAAGAAAAATTTACAACCAAAATAAACTTTATAATAACCAATAGGATTCAAGATGATGATGTCAACCAAGGGGGCTAAAAAAATAAAAAGATTAAAAAGTAATAAAATAATAAAACTACATTTTCAACTTATCTCCCAAGTTTTTACTCAAATTTCGAGTGGGATTATTCTTTGGATGCAAAATTTAATTCCTCATCCAAGGAGTACTCATGTTCCATACTTTCGATGGACCCTGCTACACGAAAAATGAGAAATACATGAAAAAACGTGATTGAAACTCTAGCGCTAGCTTTTTTGATTGATCTGTGCTCTAGCTTAATTGATCAACTTGGTGCTGGTCTTTATACTGATCTCTACTTTGATACCATGTTAAATTTCCATGAAAACTCTGCAAATACTTAGATGAATAACTGATTGTTGAAAATGTAGCGAGCAAGGTCTTCAGTTGCACGCATTAACGAGGGTGAAAACTGTTTCAGTCATAATTGACTTCATCACATCCACGAACAACTTGCCAGTAATTGATATCTGGCCAGATTTGTCATGCCTATAGAACAAGATGGTTCTTTGGGTTATATTTTATTTGGACTTAGAAGTTATAACTACGAGATTTGAAAAGATGCATATACAGAAAATGTATCTCTCCTTGTACAAATTTAAAACAAGACATCATTTGTACAACAATACTAGGAGAGCATTGGCAAGTTCTAGAGTGGACCTCCTCTCCAATCAATGGAGCTATCAGGTAAATACAGGGTGCCACTGCTACTACTTGTGGGATTTTGCTACAAACAGATTCATGGCATGGCATGGGCATGACATGGGGAATTCCGAATGGAGTTTTTCTAATGGTTCTCTTCATGTTGATGGTTATAATTTTAACAGATTCAGCAGGGTGGATGCAATTGGCACATATTCCTTTCAATATCCAGATTTTGAAGGCACAAGAAGGAATAATATTTTGAAGAAGTGAGAAGCAGTTCACCTTATTATAGTTACCATGCTAGGTCTTCCTTTAAGATATTCCCAGCATCAAATCATTTCCATAAATATGGTTGTGTAAGAGTCGTGATGGTGTTGTAATGTAAATTATGTTTCCATAGTTGAACATTTGAAGTATTTTGCGATATTGTTATGGTACCATGGCACCTAGATCGGATCCAATGTTTATCAACACTTTTTTAATAACATGTTTTCTTTTCTTCCCATTGTTGTTCATTTCTCCTCAAACTCCTCTCCAACCTCAATATCAGTGCTAGTAGTAGCATGAGCAACAACACTACGCTTAGCAGAACAAGAAGAACGTGTTTTCCAAACTGCACGAGAACTACTTCCCTCACGAGTCACCATGTGCCATGCTTGGTCTTGGTGGTTCTCTTCCTTCTACTCTTGGTTCAACTACCATATCTTCATTGGAACTATCTTCATTGGAACCAACACCCCGAACTCCACTAGACAACGATTCACCATTTTGTAGTAGTGATTCGCTATTTGTACTAGTGATTCGCCATGATTTTACAAGATAATATAATCTCGTGAGAGATTCGCCAAAAAATGATATATACATATTATATTATTAATAAAATCGCCTTCCATTTTTTCTATGTATCATGGGATCGCCCATTTATTATATACAAATTTAGGGTTCTAAAATTTTCCCCCTCCCAAACTCCTGAACCCTCCCCCATCTATTCCAACCCCTTCACCGCGTTGGCATCTCTGGAAGAGGATCCCCCTCAGCTCTCCCTCTCCTCCTTCCCTTTTGAACCTCTACCGCAACCATCCCCCTCCAAATCCTGCCCACCCCCAACCTCATTTGAACCATCATCTGCTCGAATTGTCACTAGAAATACAACAAAGGAGTTGGGACCTGTTTTGGAAACCTTGAAAAAACTTGGACCAGGAAGGAAATCTGCAAAACACCCTAGGCATGAGGCAGTGCAGAAGGACATCACCCTGGGAATGCAGCATCCAATAGAAACTTTTATCGAAGGGCTAAACATCAAAGAAACAACCCACCAAGAAATAGGAGGGAAGGCAAGGTCTCAGCCCACATTCCTTAAATAATAAAAACACTCACATGGAACCTTAGGGGATTATGGCAGTAGAATCCAGAGGTGGTTCAGGAGGAATATCCACAATTTGGAAACAAAACTCATGGAATTGGATTTCAAAATTAAAGGCCCAATATTGGATAAAAGTTAAGCTACAAAGCACCCACGAGGATGTCATGATAACAGTTTACAACATATACGGCCCAAATCACTATCGTGACAAATAAGTTTGTTGGAAAACATTACAATCAGACATGGAAGGGGAGGAAAACAAAAACTACATCATTGGAGGTGATATGAACCTGGTTATGCATGCAAAAGAGAAAAGAGGGGGAACTTTTAATCCTGATCCTTCTAGAGATTAGCTATAGAATATCATAAGAGATGATGACTTGGTGGACATCATCCCCAAGAACAGAAGCTTCACATGGAGCAACCGCAGACTTGGCCCTAGAAACATCATGGAAATATTAGAACACTTCATTGTTGTTGTCTCCATCATTTCCCTCTTTTTTGTGGCAACCTCTTCCATTTTGCCTTTCTCGACCTTGTACCACTATCTAGTCACCCTAGTCCTCGGTGAGAAATCAAACCTCGGGCCCCTCCCCTTTCGTTACAATCCATTATGGAGTGACTCCATTGAGGCAAGAACAATTGTGGAAATCACTTGTCTCCAACATGTTGAGGGATCCCCAATGCATAGATGGGAGACTAAGCTAAAGCTTGTGCACACAACTCTCAAAGGCTGGGTCAAAGACCATTACAAAGAACTAGAAATTGTCAAGAAGGACATGAAGAGGATGCTAGAAGAAGTGAAAAGAGACATAGATGACCATGGGGTGACCAAAGAAAAACAATAGCTTGAAAAGGAGTTTTATTGTGCACTATAAAACTCAAATAGAAAGGAAGAAGAAAAATGGAGAATAAAATCCAGGAGTCTTTGGCTTTAGGCTAGGGATAAGAATACCTTCTTCTTTCATAATCAGGAAATTGTCTAACATCCAAAAATACTATCACAGCCATATCTGATGATGAAGGCACCATGTACTCAGATCAAGCTGAGATTAAATCAGCAGCCCACCACCATTACAAGAGTTTTTTAACAGAAACTATGGAGGTAGAGGACTATGTCGATCTCTTGACCCACACTCTAATATGATCACAGAAGAAATAAATTCCTTCCTAACTAGGGACATTGAAGAAGGTGAAATCATCAAAGAAATTTTGACCCTCCATCCAGACAAAGCTCCAGGCCTGGATGGATTCTCCATCAACTTCTATCGGACCTTCTGGGAGGTAATCAAGAAATACCTTATCAAAATGATTCAGTGGACCCAAAGGAAGAAAAAGATTGGGGGCTTCACAAACTCGACATTCCTAGCCCTCATCCCGAAGGATTCCCAACCTTCCATCTTTTCCAGATTTAGACCAATACCCTTGTGCCACTCCTCTTATAAAATTATCACCAAAATCCTTTCTTCTCGCATTAAAATTTACCTTCCCAGTCTTATCTCTGAAAATCAAGGTGGGTTCATAACAAATAGGAAAATCACTGACTCCATCTTGTTGGTCCAAGAAGTGATACACTCTAGCATGAGCAGATTAGAGAAAGGTTTTGTGTTAATATTAGACATTTATAATGCCTTCA
The DNA here is from genome assembly GCA_034641835.2 of Pinus albicaulis. Lineage (NCBI taxonomy): Eukaryota > Viridiplantae > Streptophyta > Pinopsida > Pinales > Pinaceae > Pinus > Pinus albicaulis. Next base: position 68,067 of record JAXQQM020073695.1, read on the forward strand.
ACATAGTTATACACTCCTTCCTTTACTCTGTCCTAAAGAAAATGGGCTTTTGTGAAGACTTCATCTCTCTTATCCAGACCTGCATATCTACTCCTTAGGTTTCCCCTCTGGTCAATGGGAAACCTGGACCTTTCTTTCAATCCACTAGAGGCTTAACACAAGGTTTCCCCTTATCCCCCTTCCTTTTCATTCTCATGGAAAAATCCTTTAGTTGGGCACTGGACCTCAACTGCAAAGCAGGCTTAATTACATGTATCAAATTCTGTAATTGTTGAGATTCAACAAGATGATGGAGCTTAGTGAAAATCAGTCGCCTTCACTAAGTGGTCCCGTAGGCTATTTTTAGGTGCAAGTCTATTTTTCAGAAGTTGTAGGATGTTATTTTTGGATGGTTGGTCAAGTTGGAAAAATAGATGAAATTATATTTTTAGAATATTGGGCGAAATTTATTTATAGATCGTCGATCTAAAAATAGATGCATGTTGATTATTATTAGCCCTTAATAATAATTAGACAATAAACAACAACTTATTCTCTTGGAGCACTTAATTTCAGTGTACAAATTTGGAAAATCAGTGGGTTGAAGGAATTACGCAATTCCTAGGGTTTACTGGTGGTTCATGCATGGAGGACTCAGTTAGAACTGAAGTGGCAAAGTTATGACAGAGTTGGAAGAGTATTTCATGGAGTTTTTATTCAGTTTAACTCAGTTAATGGAGTTAAACTCAGTTGAGCTAGTTGTATCTAGTCTAACCGAATGATACACTAGTGAGAGTGGAGTGAATTAATTAGTTAATTAATTCAAAAATAATAACTCATTAATCAACTCAACAAATACAATGCTTGACTATAGTGATGCATTGATTGCACCACACACACACTGGAGTTTCCAATGAGGATTTGTTTACCAAGGCAGGCTGTCTGAATTCATTCAGGGGTCTTCTTCAACAGGGATTGCGCAATGGAGGCAGGCTATCAGGTGGCAAGAAATCAGCACATGGATTTACAGATTTCTTCATGTTAGTGTGTGATGATTTATTGTACTGAGAGCTTGATGTACTAAGCTTTGTATGAGATTGTTACATGATCTCCATGATACATGATATATGATAGTTGGGTTTTTCAGCTTCAGGATTTCCTGTTAAACAACTGTGTTATGTGCGATTGTTTTTATTGCTTCATGTCTTTGCAATTGAGTTTATAATTTCCACAAAATATTAACAGTGGAAGGATTCTGTATTTAGCGAGAAGATAAATATTGTTAGATCAGGAGAATCTGGATATGTAATGCATATTGTATTTAATTTCTACATGGTATCAAAGCAGTGTTAATTCTTGAAGATTGCAATTGTGAAGAATTGTCGAGTTTGTGCTGGTGGACAATTCAAATTTGCTGCAGAAAATTCTTGGTGCGACAATTGAGTATACATTGAAATGTATTTCAATGGGTTGCGATTAGAGTATGCCCTTGATGGCAACTCGAATTACATATCCTGGAAGAAAATGATGGAGGCAGTGCTGGAAGATAATGGACTGAAGGAGTTCATCGATAGCGATGTTCCTAAGTCGGATTCTAGTGATGCTGCAGGACTTGACGCATGGCAAAAGAAGGTAGAAAATACAAGAACAATTCTGTTGGAAGGTGTGAAGGACCATATTGTGTCCAGCCTTCATGGGAAAGCCACTCCATTTGCAATGTGGAAGGCTTTGATAGATTTTTTCCAAAGCAGAAGCGACCTAAGGTAGTTGGCGCTTAAAGATAAGCTCAAAAAAATAAAAATGGAGAAGGGCGACAGTATTCCAAAATCTCTCACGAAGTTTGTCCACTATAATGATGAACTAGGAAGTGTGGGGATTATTTTTGATGATGAATACTTGGAGAGCTTGGCTCTCCTTGGGATTCCGAAGAGTTGGCATAGCTACGAAGACTCTATCAATTGATGGGAGAAATTGTCAGGATGGGAGCGACTTTGGCCGGATCTTGTGCAGGAGGAGATAAGGCGAAGTACCAAGGATGGCTCTTCATCGAAGAATGGAGATGTAGAGAATTGCGCTTTGGTTGCCAAAGAAAGGAAAGGGAAGGGGAAAAAATTCCCTTCAAAATTTGAGGCTAAAGGCAAGAAGCAGGATTTGTCCAAGCTGAAGTGTTTTCACTGTCACAAACATGGGCATTTCACCACTAACTTCCCACAAAAGAATAAGAACAAGAAGGTTGTTGGAGTTGTAGTGGGTGAGGCCTTAGCCTCGCAATTTGAACTTGATTTCTATTTGATCGCATGCTTGGTTTCAATCGCTATGGGATTGGTGTGGTATCTTGATAGTGGTGTGTCTTTCCATATGACGGGAGACAAGGAGTTATTTAGTGATTTGGAGAAGAAGGACCTCCAAATGGATATAAAGGTGGGCGACGATGGTCGATACAGTGTGACTGGCATTGGGACCATTACCTTTGAGAGGGAGTCAGGTAATCCATTTCTGTTGAAATAAGTTATGCATGTTCCAAGTCTGAAGAAGAACTTGGTCTCGGTCTCAATGTTGGAAGACAAAGGTTATGATGTTGTTTTCAGTGAGGGAAAATCCTTCCTTCGACACAAAACAACGGGTCAAACCAAGAAGATAGGGATTCGAGTTATGAATATCTACAAGCTGGAGGTAGATGGCTGTGCTGCAATGGTGGGAAAAGCAGAAGAAGTGGTGAGCTGGGATGAGGGCGAATTATGGTACAGGAGATTGGGCCATCTTTATACTGAACTTCCAAAGGGTACGCTTGCATAGTCAGATCAGTGTAGGGGATGTACTATGGGTAAGTTTTTAAAGACCACCTTTCATGAGAAGGAGAACCATGCTTCGGTGATCCTTGAGAGAATTCACACAAACGTGTGTGGACCTTTCTCGGTTGCTTCAACAAAAAACACAATTATTATGTTATTTTTGTTGATGACTATTCTCATAGATGCTGGAACTTATTCATGCAGAAGAAGAGCGAAACATTCTCAAAGTTATGTGAGTTTAAAACATTGGTGGAGAAGGAGTCAGGGAAGCAAGTGAAGGCTCTATGGAGAGATAATGGTGGTGAATATATCTCGGGTGAATTCAAAGACTTCTCTAGCAAAGGAGGAATTTGAAGAGAACTCATAGCACCTCATAACCCACAGCAGAATGGGGTCGTGGAGAGGTAGAACAGAATGATCGTGGGTGTTGCACGAGTTATGCTTGAGAGGGAGCTAGACTTGCATGCAGTGGAGGAAATGCCTGTTTAGAAAGATGAGCCTCTAGATATGGATCAGCCACGAGAGGAGATTCATGGAGTGGAGGAGTCCACTCACGCAGATCCAAACATCAAAAATAGCAAAAAGTGTACCACAGAAATTGAGATACCTGTTTCCTCGATGTGGCACGTATCGGAGTCCCCACCTCACAAACATTTATAGAGAAAATCACTCCGATCGGGATGAGCTGAGCAAGGGTTTCCTATGAGTAAGTGTATTGTGACAGAGCCATCTTCTTTTAAAGAATCAGCATAGGAGTCCACATGGGTAGATGCCATGGTGGAGGAGTATGACTCCATTGTCAGAAACAATACTTGGGAGATTTTTCCAAGGCCGGTGGGAAAATCAGTTGTAGGATCAAGATGGATCTAAAAGGTAAAGCAAGTTGCTGATGGGAGCATTAAGAAGCATAAGGCAAGATTTTTTTCCCGGGGCTTCTCACAGATTGAGGGGATTGATTATGAAGAAACCTTTGCACCTGTCACATGTTATTCTTCCATAAGGACCATCCTTACTCTCTCATAGCATATGGGTTGGCACATTCACCAGATGGATGTGAAAACCGCTCGTCCCATTGACATAAGAAGAGGCATTGAGTAGCGGTGCTACATCGCATTCGAGATCTTCTCGCATGTTGCAGGATGTGTGCAGGCTCAAAAACGTTGTATAATATAAAGCAAGCACCACATGCTTGGTACACACAGATCGACAACTATTTCACTGGACTTGGCTTCACCAAGAGTGAGGCGGATGCAAACCTGTACCAAATTGTGGTGGAGGGTAAGCTTTTAATCATTGTTCTTTATGTTGATGATTTAATACTAATGGGTGATGAGCAATTGATACACTCATGCAAGGCAGATCTTGCAAAGGAGTTTGAGATGAAGGATTTGGGCCTCCTTCATTATTTCCTTGGATTGGAAATATGGCAGTGAGAAGGTGAATTGTTTGTGTCTCAAGGCAAGTATGCTCAGGAGATACTTGGTAAGTTTCACATGCAAGATTTCAAGCCCATGGATACTCCTCTTTGAGGAAATTGGAGGAAAGAGGATGCTACATCGGCAGAGGTAGTGGATGCCACTGTTTATCGACAGTTGGTGGGTTCGCTCATGTATTTAGTTAATACAAGACCGGACATATGCTATGTGGTGAACCAGCTTTCACAAGTGATGGTTAAGCATACCAAGCTCTTTTGGAAGGCAAAAAAGCATGTCCTGAGGTATCTCAGGGGCACATATGAGTATGGATTATGGTACAGACACACGCATGAGGTGAAGTTGCATGGCTTCGTGGATGCAGATTGGGCAGGCATACCAACATATAGAAAGAGCACATCACGAGAGATTTTGAGTATCGAATCTACAATAGTTTCTTGGTACAGTAGGAAAAAAATATCCGTGGCACTCAGTTCAGCGGAAGCAGAACACATGGCAGCTAGTCAAGCTGCATGTGAGGCTATATGGATGAGGAAGATCTTGGTCGGTTTGTTCGGTTAACATTTAGATCCTACAGTGATACATTGTGATAATCAGAGTTGCATTAAACTCTCGATTAATCCTGTGTTTCATGATAGATCTAAACATATTGATATCCAGTATCATCATATCAGAGATTGTGTGCAGAGGAAGATCATGTTGCTTCAGTACATTCCTATGGAAGATCGGGATGCAGATATTCCGACGAAAGCGCTCACCAGGAGAAAATTTGAATACCATAGAGGCAGGATCGGGGTGAAGGATAATCCCTATCTTGTTGAGAGGGAGTGTTGAGATTCAAAAATATGATGGATCTTAGTGAAAATCAATTGCTTTCACTAATTGGGCCCGCAGGCTATTTTTAGGTGCAAGTCTATTTTTAGACTATGTCTATTTTTAGACATGGGCATCATATTTGAAGTTGGGATGTTATATGTGGATGGTTGGTCGAGTTGGAAAATAGATGAAATTCTATTTTTAGAAAATTGGGTGAAGTCTATTTATAGATCGTCGATCTAAAAATAGAAGTGTCGATTATTATTAGCTCTTAATAATAATCAGACAATAAACAACAACTTATTCTCTTGGAGCACTTAATTTCAGTGTACAGATTTGTCAAATCAGTGGGCTGAAGGAATTACGCAATTCCTAGGTTTTACTGGTGGTTCATGCATGGAGGACTCAGTTAGAACTGAAGTGGCAAAGTTATGACAGAGTTGGAAGAGTAGTTCATGGAGTTGTTATTCAGTTTAACTCGGTTATTGGAGTTAAACTCAGTTGAGCTAGTTGTATCTAGTCTAACTGAATGATACACTAGTGAGAGTGGAGTGAATTAATTAGTTAATTAATTCACAAATAATAACTCATTAATCAACTAAACAAATACAACAATTAACTACAGTGCATTTCAGTTCCAGTGGAGACCCAATGGAGAGATAGGTGAAAGGGTGAGATGGACTATGCGTTGTTACTATAGTGATGCATTTATTGCATCACACACACGTTGGAGTTGCCAATGAGGATTGCGCAGTTAAGGCAAGGGTAATTCAAATTCATTCAGATCTATTCTTCAGCAGCGATTGTGCAGTGGAGGTAGGCTATCAGGAGGGCAGAAATCAATGCATGGATTTGTAGATTTCATCTTGCTAGTGTGTGACGATTGAATTTACTAAGAGCTTGATGTACTAAGCTTTGTATGAGATTGTTACATGATCTCCATGATACATAATATATGATAGTTGGGGTTTTCAGCTTCAAGCTTTCTCGTTAAACAATTGTGTTATGTGCGATTTTTTTTATTGCTTCATGTGTTTGCAATTGAGTTTATAATTTCTGCAAAAGATTAACAGTGGAAGGATTTTGTTGTAAGAAGACCAAGTTTGTTGTTCGACCTTAAAGTACCACAAATTATAACGATAAAATTGTCTCATGATTTTAGATCAGAGCTTCACTTAAAACAACATACATAGATGTGAATGAAACGTCTTCAAATTGAATCATTAGAGCAATGGAGACTTAATTCTCTGTTGTCAGGAAGAGAAAATCTCAGATGATCATTCAGGTGTTAGAAACACAAATTTTTCAAGGTAAAGTTGTTTAATAGAGATCTTCAAATCTCCAACCCTCGACTAAGTATATTTTTAAGATTGGTGCGTTTACAAAGAGAGGGGAATTAGGCCAGGCTGAGGGTAGATGCTTCACCAAAAGTGAGTATGAAAATCACTCGAATGTTGAATAGAAAATAATTTCAGGAGAAGTCAAGACCCCTGGTAAGTTGGGTTTTGAAAACTTCATCTTCATATATGCAAATATGACCCAAAGTGTGCATATTATCCTCACAGGTTGGAAATATTTCAATATGAGTGGTGTTCAAAATTCTAGGATCATCCATTGTCTTGATTGTGTACGTTGCAACATCTTACTCAAGCAAAAACATAATTGCATATTTACAATATATTCAAATGATTTATGCTCACATTTAGGGATATAATAAATTGTGGACAGAAATTAATGGTCCACCAAACCTTTTGCATTTCCATTTCCAAGAATGACAACTTTTTCCCTTGGATAAGTTGTATGGCCAATCTTTCCCAAGCTTAGAACGAAATGTCCTACAAAATCATTTTTAGAGATGAATGTGTAAGGAATGCCTTTTACCTCAATTTCCCAATGGAATTTGGCTTTCAGTTGGTACATACTCTTTACAGGATCCAACCCTATTTCTTTTTCAACAACATTTACAAACTCAAAACGCAAAACCCTTTGTATCATCATGTAAAATACTCATCAGGGTATCAATTTTCCGAAATTTAAAACATGATCAGGAGATTATATTATCTATCAAGAAAATAAATTATATGCATTGTTGTTTCAAAGAAGCTTCTAGTAACTTGATACGACCAACCTATTTGATAGATTTGATGATATTGAAATCATCTTCTATCTTTACTCTACCTATAGTGCATATCACTACATTCACGCATGTACTATGTATTGTTAATATTCTTATTCATGGTACAAGAGGATGGTGAGTTGAATGTTCTCCAATAAATTGACACATAATTGGTTAAATTGTAATCGATTTTACCACTAACACTATTTAAAGAATCTCATCTGACATTTGAAGAAATCTCATCCTAATGTGAGCAACACTTTATAGTTTGAACAAATTTGGTAACCCTCACAATCACTGGACAACTGGAATATGGGCTATAAGAAGCATTCAAATAGTGATATCTAAAGGAATGTTCATGCATTGGGTCATGGCAGATTGAATAAAATTTAAAATATAAACATCCGTGAATATTCTCATGAGGGAAATTTCTTCAAACATACGCATGATTACATAAGTTAATGATAATGAAACAATGATGGTTTTGATAGCTCTCTCTGAATGTTGTAATTGTCCTTGCAAAATATTTTGGACTGGAATTTTCATGGTCACATGTTGCATATACATATGACTATATGAGCAAGGTTTAATACAGTTACACATCGTGGATTAGAATTGTCATCAATAGAAGTAAAATTGTGATCTAATTTTGTAGTTCCTTTCCTATCATAATGCTTCATGCGTGAATGATAAATTGTTAAAAGAAAACATTTTGATGAATGCTCTTGTTGTCATTATCTTCTTATTTTGCAACAACAATGTCTTGTGGACATCCTTTCTTAGCATCTCGATATGGAACTTTGAGAAAAGTGTCCTAAAATATACATCTTCTATAAACATTTGATAACCTTCACTGGAATTTCATTGTGGCTTTGTTTATATCTAACATATGGCACCGCCTATAACCTGATACTGCATTTGATATCCTTTGCAGTGGATATTTTTTTCCTTTCCATTATGTTTTTATCCAAGATCATTGATCAAAGCCAATTCTTGTACACCAATAGCAAGTAGAGCTAAATATTTAACATCGAAATGTGAGTTTCTCGGTGACCGCTCGCTGTAAAAGTTATTCTGAATGAGTGGTATTTTTCTCTGACACCATTTGAAGATGACCTTAGTCCATCTTCCAATACTTTTCATCACAATTGGAACTTTTCAAAAATGTCAACCAACATAAGAAACCCAAGCATGCTATGAAGAAGCACAATAAAATTGAAGAATGAAACTATGCAAACACGTAAAGTATGAGGAAATTAGTTAAAGATAGAAAAGTAGTTACTTTGAGCTGTGCCTCAGATTTGGTAGTTCTTTGAGTAACGGATTACTTGTCCCAATGTTGTTGCATTTCACCATGTAGGTAAAATGTAGCACATATTGAGTGGAAAATCAAATGCAATTCCCATTTAACAGAGTAAGTAAGCCTCATAAATCAAATATAAATCCATTTTAACAAAGTAAGTAACCCTCAACCCAGGAATTTCAAAGAAAGGAAGCATGTCTTAACCAATTTATTCGTCAAGTTGTGTTTCTGCAAACACTTCCAACATGAATAAAGAAGAAACAAAATGATGTCATACCATGAAAAGTAATAAAAATAACTTTAATTCCTTTGTGTCAAATAACCTAAATTTGGAAAACGAGGAAAAATATATGAAATAGTAGAGCTGAATCTTTGTTAAATTGCTCTCCATTCTCTAAAAACTAAATATTTCCTCCTAATAAACATCTTTCTCAAAGAAATGACCTAAACAACGAAGCGTTGCAGGTGGATCCATCGTGACAACCGATTGGTCTTGTATAGAAAATCAACTTGTTGAAGAGTCTTTCTAATCATTCGTTGCCCAATGTGGTTCTGTGTCTTCTCAAGCTTCGTGTATCCATGCCATTGTCGAACAAGGCATGTGTTCTTTACCATAAATCCTCTATAAAATATGAGAGATACGAGAACGTATTACATGGCTACAAGAACACGCAATAAATACTTCTTGGGATGATAGGGTATCCCATGTAACTTCAAATTTAGGAATGTAATGCTTACACCAAATCCCTTTATTTTGCAAGTGGATTTCATAATGTAAATTAGCCTCCCATACAGCAAAACTTTAAACATGGAAAAACCTAGGGTTTTGAAAGGGCCCAAATTTTCCTTTATGGCATGTGTGATTAGAGGTGCTTCCTTCCACTCAATATCCAAACAAAATCTCTAATGCCATTGAATTTGGGGAATATTGGGTAGCTAGTTAGACAAACAACCTACTACGAGGATCTTGTACATCGTATTTATCCAGTCTCATGGTTGCTATGTCGTTGTGTTTCTTTTCTGGTCCTTTTGCGGAATTTGTGCACTATATATTGTAGTTGCCTACACACACAAATTCTGGGATATCCTTTAGTGTTTCAACTCTCTTTTCAGTGGATGATATGGTTGCACTTCAACTCACTAAATAATGGGATGAAAGTGGTCCGCCAACAAGCTTGTTATGATCCTACCTGGATGCAATACATTGGAATCCTGATGCACCACCATGAATGTTACCGTGGCGATGTCCACCTATGGTAATGCACCACCCTAGTGTGCCAACAACCAACCCCGACATGTCATCTCAGTTATCCTCATCAAGCCACTTACTATCTATCTATCTAGCTCCTCATTTCCATTGAATTTGCTTCCACAGACCCTGAGGGTTTGTCTAGAAAGCCTAGGCCTATATTCACTGAAAGCCCTAATTCTCTCCATTGTAAATTATCTTTCTGCTTTTGCTTCTCCCACTTCCATCCACTTCCATGTTAGACTTTGTTTAAGCCACCACTCGGATAATTAAACATATCGATAGATCCATCAAAAAGTACAAGCAATAGACTTCTTCTTTCAAATGAAGAGCACCATATTTCAAGGTTCTACATTTGCCCTTCGGTGACATGGTGGAGGAGGCTATGAAACAGTTTATAACATTAATTACACAAGCTCTCAAGAGAAAAAACCACTGCTTCTATAGAGTCTGCATTTCTAGCAGCTTCAGGTATTCTATCAATACGTTTTCTAAGCTCGAAGCGTTGTTTCTCAATGCCATTGATGTTGACGAAGCCATTGAGCGCAGATGAGCCCCATGACGAGGTGAAGATAGATCGATATTTATGAATCCATCGAGCACAGATGAACACCAAGGATGGCTAAGATGATATTGCAATAATTAGGTGGGACAGGTGTTCAAGTTTTTTTCAAGGACGACGAATCTGAAGAGTGTCACCACCAAAAATTCCACAATAAAATGTCTGTCGGCATAATAAGACTTCCAAATTATGATCAATTAATTCAAATGTTTGAAAAAATATATTTTAATAATAAAATAAATAAATTTTTCGTTTTTTCCCTTAATTCAACATTATGTTGAAATCATTGAATTTTATGACAAAGCAACACCAATAATTATATGAAAGATATTTATTTGGAAATAGTTTTTGCACAAAACTACTATATTTTAAATGACCAATCCAATTAATCCATGTGTGGGATGGCTTTGTCCAAAACCACCAGGTTAAGATTCAAAATTGAAGTTGTCATTGTTCTTCAAAAGCGGGTTATATAGAGATATAAAATTATTTTATATGCAAATGAAAATTAAAATAAATAATTACTTTTCCAATTTTAAATGAAAATTGTTTACTAATTTTTTACTCAAGTAAACATATTTTACTTGTCATTATCTTTATGGCTTTTTATTAGCAATTTTTCTATTTATCATGAAAATTTAAAAAGGAAATGTTAATAATCTTGCTTTTTTGGTTAATATGATGGTACAAAAAATGAAAAGTTATGATTTTCATACAATAAAATCCTATATACTTATATTATCTATTTATTAATTTAATTGCATCTTTTATTACATATTTTATTACAAAATAATAGGGTAAGTTGGAACTGTTCGAATCTCGGCCCTAATTTAAAGGAGGTTGTTGTTGATTTGTATCTTTGACCCTTGTTGCGTTGTTGATCATGTTGCTGAAGATAGAGTTACTCATTTAGCCTAGTAACTCGCATAAATTTTCCCATTTGTTTTCACTTGGAGTAGATAATTTAGTCACTCTTATGTAGATCTCATATACTTCTGTATACTTGGCAAAAATAGGCTTGATGACAAAAATGTGATTTACCTCATGTTAGGTACTTAAAACATTTTCTAGTGCCTCGAGAAAAGCCTTCCATGTAATGATGCCTAGTATGCCTGCAAATTTAGAACCATATTTAGATATATCCATCAATTTCTTGTTATAATCAACCAAGGTGATTAATTTATCATGTATCACACTTTCTTGTTTAGCTCTTCAAGGTTGTTGAAGAATTTTTTAACACCAATTTCTAACCCCTGACATTTTTCTTCCAGCTGCAACATGAGGTTCCTTTTAGTTAACACTTTCTTGACTTCTAGTATTGTATCAGTCATGTCTTCAATATGTAATTCTCCTAGCTCATACTTTTTCTTAGAATTCAGAAATTTGATGATGTTTGTAGCTTCTGTTGGCTTATCTCCTAGCTGATCTCTGATCTGCTCAATTGCTTCCTTAGATTTCTGAATTAACTCATTCTTCTCAAAAATAATCTGAATGGAAGGCCAAATTTCGTTCATGGATTTATGGATATCTTTCCATAAGTTTTCCTTAGCTTGGGCTAAGGTTTGAGCCATGACAACCTCTTTCCCTAATTTATCTAGCCTTTGTGTGAGTCTTTGAGACTTCTATACTTCTATCATATATGAAGTTTATATCCATGTTTTCTATTCTTGTAGGGCCTTAACATGTCTTTTTAATGTTTTTATTTCTTCTCCTTGTATGGACATGTCCTCCATAGCCTTTTTAAATTTACTAGCAGCATCTAAGTACTTGGCTAGGGTTGTTGCTGATGTAGAAGCCCCTGTTGTAGTTCAGGCAACCATTCTTATTTGGGGTATTGTTGTAATAGGTATAGCCTCCAATATGACTAAGGCTAACTGTGAATTATGTTCTGTTCCTTTTACTAATTTCTCCAATTCCACTTCCATGTTCCTGATTTGTGCATTTTGTTCCATGATGAGTTTGAGCGTGTCTTCCTTCTGGCTCTCTTTCTCTCCCATTTCTTTAGTCTTCAGATCCTCAGTGGCTGGTAGCTTTAACTGTTTCCTGAGAGTTGCAATGTCAACATTCTTCTTTCTGATAAGTTCTTCGACTAATTTGACATTGGATGGATCATATCCTATTTTGATAAACAGGTCTTCTAAGGATTTAATTTGATTGTCCTTGGCTAGAGAAGAGAGCTTTTCAATCTTTATTATGTTTGGAAATTGGTGAGTGACAGCTGCCACTTAGAAGCATTCATCGAAGTGTTTGTAAAAGTGAAAAATATCATTTCCCTTGTTTTCTTATGCGTCTCCATCTAATCAATAGGATGGATTTCCTTGGCCTCAAACTCAAAAGAGGTTGTTTGAGGATGGGAGACATGTGCTTGTAAGAATACCATCTGCATTCTTCCATTCTCAGTGTCAAAAGCTTATAGAAGTTTGTGTTGAACATTGGTTGTCTGCTTCCAAAATTGAGTATAAGTATTGGTTTTAAGGATTCCATTCTTAAGTTTTATTTCCTTGTACTTATCAAATATGTTCTTTCCCTTATGTCCTTGGATCAGCTCGGAGGTTTGAGTTGTGCTTGGATTTCCCTGTGAAACTGATGATTTTGGAGAGCCTATAAATACACTGCTTGATTGTGCTGAAGAATCTAGACCCTTTAGCACTATTGTAGGTGGTTTTTCTCCCTTCTTTGGAAAATATGTCTTGGGATTTGTCTTCATATTCTTCCTGTAAATTTTGAAATCTTTTGCTGAGAACTTAGTGACTGAAGGGGATCCCTCTTCCCTTGGTATTTTTATTGTCTTTTCATGTGGTGTGGGAGTCTAAGAAGTAGAGGTGGACAGAATCTTCTCTTATACCTCTTGTAGAGTTTTCTCCACCCACTCAACATGGTTCATGTACTTCTCAATCTCAGGCCTTTGAGTATGAACATAAGGAGTGGTCTTGTGCTCCACCCTTAGCTTGGAAATTAGGCCAAATGGGTCATATGACCATGTGAAGCTCAAGGGGAACTTAATCTACTTTAGGAGGTTGTCTTCCTACTCAACTGTTGTCCTGTTGTTACAAATAAAAGAGCCAATCTGGGTTTTTATCCTGAACTAATATTTATTTATAGCAATAACAAAAATGAATCCCATCTAAATTGATATCTGCCTGATGTATTCTAAGGAAAATATCTCATTAGAAGGTATTTGGGCAGCCTGTAGGGTCGCAACTCACACCCATACAATCTTATTTCAGTGTAATTATGGTAAAGGTACGAGTCTCCTGTCTCGGTTTGCTCTCTGAGGTGCAAAAATTTCTGAATTTCATCATTGATCTGGGTTTTTCACTGCTGGTTAGTAAACACATGGTTGGATGAACAAACTGGTTCTCAAAGTGTACTCATTCGAATCCTTCCAAATCCTTCATTACTAAGGAAGTCCAAAAATAATCGACCGTGGGATTTCTTCTTCATGTAGCTTCTAGAGTGTGAATGGGAACTTGTCTGCTTGATAATATATGAACATGTAAACAATAATTGAGGCATACTTGAACATTCCTTCAGTTTGTAACTTAAGGAATTGTTCATGAATGTTGTCACAAGTAACTTGACTAAAATTAAAAACAACAGAGGGTTTCTCATCAGTGGAAAAAATGGATAGAAAACCTAAGATAGGTTCATCCATCCATTCATTTGAATAATAGACTAACAGACATGAAAGTACATAGATGATTTGTTTGGGTTGGTATGGAAACATAGATGATGGATAGGGTGGATTCTTCTTAGGTAACTAGGAACTTTTAGGTAAAAAGATTTCAAAAATCTGGGATCTCTGGAAGAAGTTTAATTTATGGTATAGGTCATTGAGGGCTTCCACTGAGAAAGGGGTGTTGGATTCAATTTGAGGAACCTGTGTCATATGATTGATTGTTTCAATAGTAATTGTGAATAAAACTTCTCCACTTGGAGCTACAACAACTCTCTTATTGGGTAAGTAACCGGCATAGCATCTGCGAATGAACTAAGGGAAATGGTAGGTCTGAGGAATACATATAAAGGTAAATTAGACTCCCAGAGTTTAATTTTATCGGTCTGGTCTAAATTATTGTCTTCGAGCCAACAACACAATTCGAATAAATCAAAATTTCACTTCGTCTCGGTGATCTTATAATCTCTGTCAGCGAGGGGAATATGGTCAAGATCGACTCTAGGAGGGATCATCGGGTTGCTTGAATAGTCACTGTTTTTCTTCTTGGGAGGCATTTTGACAATTAAAATTTTAGGAAAGGAAAATAACAGTGGGAGGTTACCAGTAATTCGTAGTCGACTGTTGGTGATAGGATGGTTGTTTCTCTGCGTTTGATTGGTTGCTTTGTCCGGTTCTGAGGATCTTTCATTGTGCCAAAACAAGTTAGAGTGTGGAGGAGTGATCAATCTTAGTAAGAATGTTGAAAACGATGCAAAATGGATGGACATGGGGGTTTTCATGGTAACAGCAGAGGTCCGTTGGAGGCGTAGGACCATTACAAAACGTAAATGGTAATCCCAGGAAATTGAATGTGTAATGATCATGCTAGGTGTTGGGATATGGGTGGATCTAAGAGGGCGTGAAGCGTTGGAGGGAAAGACAAGCGGGTTGGAGGTTTTTCGGAGGGGTTCCATCGTGGTAAATGGAATATGGAGGGGGGGGGGTGTGAAATGGCGTAGGGTTGACATGTTGCGTGGGGCCGACAGGGAGGAAACCGCTTTTCGTACCCCCGCCCCCCCCCCCCCCCCTCCGTCGATAAAGCTAGGATGGGCAGGGGTGGGCAAAAGGCATCGTGGAGCTTTGATTTTATATGATGTTGATTGAGTCATCAGATCATGGGCATGGCTTATCGCTACGTGACAAGCATTTTTTTGTTGATTGCACACTTTATTACATAATTTCCACACTTTGGATAAAAACATATCAGGTGCCTGAACTTAGTTTAAAAGCACAAATAATGTAAAACATACATTATAATCTTTTAAACCCTTTTTTATTCCAATTTTCTCCTAACTTAAGATTAATTTTGACTGTCCAGGATGCATTTAGATGTGAAAACCCTTGTTTTATTTTTTTGGAAGAGAAAAATCGTCTATTCTAATCCTATCTATCCATTTCTTCCATTGATATAGCTTAAACAATTGGATCAATTATTCATCTACCTAACTATTTTTAGCCAAAATTAAATAGTTTGGCTAAATTATTCCTCGAATCTAATTAATAGGAATTCAAACTTGTTTGACCATGATTAAATTGTATGATCTAAACAATGATTTAAGGTTGTGGCATTTTAAACAAGTTGCACACAGCATTCTATTTATTCTTAAAAACAAACTATTTATCTGGTAGTGGCATTTGAATTTGCATCACTTTCACATATGTTTCTCTTTTTTTCATGGGATTCTTTCATCATCATTTTTTTTCTTTCTCTGTTTTTCTTTTCTTTTGTTTTTTTTTTATTCTTTTTTTTTTTTCAAATACTCTCTTTTATTTTTTATTTTCATTTGTATATTTTTTTGAAATCATTTGCAAAATACAATATTATTTACAATTTCATCTAATATTCAATCACCTTATAATACTATAAATTATAGAACTCTAACACCAAGATTTGCCCAATAGTGATGACAACGTCTTACAGGTGGACAGATCATTCATGGTCTATCCATGATTGAGATGAAAATTCTCCAAATTTAAGAAAAAAATCAACTATAAATTTTAAATATAAAAATTCTATGTAAATTTTTTATATATTGTGTGCAATTTTTTTATATAATTTCATGTAGAATATTATGTTATTATTATTTATTTTAATTTTTTAAAACTTACTTTTGAGTTGATAGGAAACTTATAGTTATTATCTTCATTTATGAAACCGAATCATTGTACTTTTTCTTTATCTGTATATTTTTTCAAGTATGCTTTTGTCTAACAGTGATGAGGACCTCATCTGATTGCCATTGAATGTGCTTTGAACATTGTTGAAATAGAGGATACTAAGGACAATAAGATTTCTTTTTTATGTTTTGATTTCCAAGTTTTGTTATGTTGCAAATAAATGTATATAATGTTTGTAGGTAAAGATCACAGTTCTATGTCTAGATCTGTTTAAGTAATTATTTAATTTTGTAAATTATTTGATTTTGGTTGAGTTGAATAATGCTATGTTTAGTGTTGATCTTTGATGTTTGACTACAAAGTTTTGTGAAGTTTTATAATTTAATTTTGGAGTTGTTTATAGATGCAACATAATAATTTGGATGGTAGGTTTTTTCCTGGAATTTGATAATAAAAAAAAAATCAAAAATGAAATAGTTGGAGTGTTTGAATTGCATTTTTTTTTATGATGGAAATGGATTCAGTATCATCAAAAACCTTTTAAGACACCCAAAATATTGAAATTTAACTATTGTAACCCAGATTTTCAAAAATCTTTACCTGAAATTTTTCATAATCTTATTCTAGATTATTCCCCAATCCTACGACCTTAATCCTCTCCGAGAAATATTCATCTCATTTCTTTTTCCTATTAATTTAAAGATTCCCTATCCGAGAAATATTCATCTCATTTCTTTTTCCTATTAATTTAAAGATTGAAATGCTAGCATTTTTATACATTAAGAGAACTAAATCCCCATCACCGATTTGAGTTTGCTGGAATCGCATATTTGTGATTACGCACAATAGTCGAAACATGGATTATTAGTTTTTAATACGTGTAAACAGAACAGTATTTGGATCAGCTATCCACCCATGCAAATGCAACCAATTAAACACATCTCTTAAAATTGAAGCAGATAAATAAGAGAACAAACATAATTGCAACCACTCAATTAATTTATATTATACTCAATTTTATATTTTTATGTTAATTACGCTGAAGGTGTCCCTATTATGAGCTTTGCTGGGAAACACTGTTCATCCCAGCCAATCCCTGTGCTCCACCTATCGCCCTTCTGCCCTGTCAAAAATTGACACTTGGAAGCCATCCATCCCACCCTGCTGCTCTCAACTCTGTCCGTGCTGCTGTCCAATCGCCGGGAGTCGCTACGGTAAGCTCACACGCCTTCCCTTTTGCACCACCACGCACCGTGCAAATACTAGTTTAAAACACCATAGAATTTTATGTCACCGAAGCTAGAGTAGGCATGGGTTCGGATATTCAGACCCAAGACACTCTCCCCTCTCAGATCACAAGTACGAGTATTCCAACATATATTTGTGATTTCCTGGTTGTGCTTAAAAACGATTACCTTCCACCTCTATATATGTTAACCCGCACATGGCAACCTCAATCTGATCTTCCATGGTTTAAAATTTATTATTAATTAAAAAATATTATTAATTAATTGAACTTCAAATAAGATTATTTAATTATTATATATTTAAAAATTTAATTAATTATTAATTATTTTAATATTTTTTTTATAAAGTGAAAATGTTTAGATGTTTAGAGTATGTCTTAAAATTACTTTTATTTGATTAGTTAAGAAACAAGTTAATTATTATTATTATTATTATCTAATTTTAAGGTCACAAACAAGCCTCACACCAAATCGGTGTATGAGACTCCTTTGTTTATGGGACAAGGGACCTATTTTGAGACTCCCTTGTTTGTGGATAAGGGACCCACCTCCGCATAGTCTCAAGTCTACGAAGGCATACATACTCTACCCCCCTATGGTTTAGAACTTGTGACCTCTTAGGAGGAATCACATGCTCTTAACCATTAGGCCCACTCACCCAAAGGCATCTAGAATGAGTGAAAGTTTGCCCCTTATGGACCACCAACCCATAATTATGGATGAAGTTATTGTCATTGAATAATAGTGATGAGTCAACATGCATGAGTGGATAGCAGCTAGTGAAGGCAACTTGTGGCCCTCACTATTGATTTAACAATTGAGTTATGATGAGTTTTCTTACTCTTAAAAAAAAAGAGTCTAACTGCATTAAATTTTGGTTTTTATTTCTAAATTTGGTAATACGATTTGGGGAAAGATTTTGATATTTTTGTCATTTAAAAGCTTAAACTACACAATTAAAGTTGTGATTCCAACAGCTTTCTACCAAAACAAAATTATTCGAAAATATAGCTAAAAATGAATCAAAACACCCAAAAAAAACTCATTTTTGTAATATGTTAAACTTTGTTATGAGTCTTTGTTACAAAAAAAATTGGTATATTCTTTTGGAAAATGAACCAAGAATGTGGGGTGGTCATAGCAAAATTAGCTTATGAAGTGATAGTGACACAAGAAATAGAGTTAGATGCCTTTCAGTGGTATAAAGTTGTTTGGAAGTGGTGTATTTTAAAAGTGGTATAAAGTTGTTTGGAAGTGGCATTGTCTTGTTTTATAGAAAGATACACATTTTTCTTTGGCTAGAGAAAATAACAAGAGCCTCAAATGCACGATAATCTCTAGAGGCGAGGTTGGGAAGGACCTACAAGATGCAAGTTGTTTCGAAGTGGCATTGTCTTTTAAAGATGCACATTTTTCTTTACAGAGCAAATGACAAGATCCTCACGAAGGATAATCTCTAGAGGCGTGGTTGGGAAGGACCTATAAGACACTCACTCAAGGGGAGACCAAGAGTTAGTAATACAATTGTTGGTGGATTGTGTTTTTGCAGGGCTTGTGGAGAACTATATTTTTTGAGGTTCGCGTGGGGACATGGTCGTGTAGGTCATAAATGAATCTCATAGAGTGGTTAAAATCCCTAGCCGGCCTTGAGCATCTACAAATTTTTTTTAGCTGATACAAGATAGATACTTCGAAGGCCTAGACCTTATTTAATGGAGCCAAAAATCATGTAGGTTGTATGTGAAGTGAGAGTTGCATTTCTCTTAAACAATAATCACACTACTTTGTTTCTAGCCTTGGATTGGGGTCTATCAGTAAAATAAAGAAAAATTAATTGGGTTTTGGTTGTCCTTAATTTTGCAATGTCAAGACAAGTGAAAAGTTTACCAATTCGCTATCAAATAAGTTTCGTTGATTGGTTCCTGCTGCATTTGCATCAACACTTACACAATTTGGCCCTAAGTCGATAATGTTCTTAGAGTGAATACTAGCAACATTTTCTGAACTATAATTGTTTAACCATTAGAACTATAATTTGTATGTTTTTAAGTGCGACTTTTTGAAAAGTTTTCCGGTTTATTTTCCAATCTAATTTGTGTAAAATCTGACATGGATTCATTGAAATCACAAGTTTGATGGGTGAACTTTGCACAATCTAAGTGCCCCAAGGAGTTGTTGAATCCATATATTCAATCAAAAAACCAGTTTAAACAAATCAAGATCTTACCACAAATTTTTTCAAGCCAAAAAAAATCACACTTAAAGATTAACTTAAATAACAAAACCTGCATTCATAATGTTATTTATAGTAAGCATGTATTTATATTAAATATGAATTTGGTAGAAATAGTGTTGGTAATATTAAATATAATTATTTTGTTAGATATTAGACTTTTGTGATTCATATTGTAAATAATAATGTCTTTCAGATTAATTACATCATTAGGATTTGGTGGATGTCAATAAATAACAAGGATTCGTGAATTTTTAGCAAGGATGTTGGGAATTAGTTATTAGTAAATTAGTTATTAAATTAATTAAAATGACATTATAAATTAGTTGATAGTTATTAAAATATTATTTAGATATAAAATAACAGTTAGGAATTTATTTATTTTAATTATATATATTAAATCAATTATAATATTATAAGAATTAAATTAAATAATAAAATTACAAAGGTCATGTATTAGGAATTCGTTGTTAATAAATAATTTATTAAATAATAAAATAATATTTAACTATTTAAAATTAGTCAATATTTATTTTAATTATATAAATTTCTATTAATTAATGTTAGAAGGAAGACTTTTGTGATCTATAAAATAGATAAATGTTTTTTCAATTAATCACGTCATTAAAATTTGGTGATTACATTTCTCTATTCTATTAACTAGAAAAAAATACAATATTTACTAAATAAATTTAGTAATTTTATTACTATAAATTAAAAATTTTAATTTTTAATAAAAATCTAAATATAAAAAAAATCATTATAATCAAAATGGTTAATGAAATTGTAAAAAGAAAATATGCAATATTCACTCATTAAAATATATATATTATGAGAAAAAAGAAAAGAAAAAAAGCAAAAAAAAGCATGGAATCAAGAAAAGAAAAGAGGAAGGGCGGGGTCCAACTCTTATTTTTAATTATTTAATTACACCTGAGGCGTTTTTGCGAGCTTGGGGTGAGCAGGTGCAACACCGTTCACCCTGTACCCAATCAAAACGCTTTCTTTTATCATCCTTCTATCCGGTTATATTTTGACACGCTTGCGAAATATTATTGGGTGAGGTCGCGTTATGGGTGGGTGTTTAAGTCATCCGCCCGCGTCCCTCTGGTCGTCCTCGATTGCCACAATGGCTCGCATCCAAGCTAGCCGGATCGATATCGAACGCAACTGTGCATGTATTATAAACGCGTGCATCGTCCCGAAAACTAAAGCCTCCGCCCGTCCGTCGGCCTCGTCGAGAATCCGCAGGAGTCGATCCTTGACCTCGACGACTCGTAGAACAAATTCGGCGAAGAGTGCACATTTTCGTGAGAGAGCGAGTGTTCAACTTGTACGTTATTCTCACTGTTAAAATATTCTGAGAAGCATTTTTTAGTTCCTCTATTTCTACTCAATTCCAGACGATATTGACAGATACGTGTTTCCATAGGCTCTATGCGCCTTACCTGAACTCTCAAATCGGTTAATTCTTTGTTGCAGCGGAGCGCAATGCCAGCATGGTCAAGAATCTGGCTGATCGCTATCTGGATGCCCGTACCAATAAATGCAGAGAGGAATCCAGCATCCCCCTAATATGATTTGCTCAGAACAACAATATACACAATCCTTTTTAAACTCAACCGAATCAGTAGAAGCGAAAATATATTTGAAATGTTTCCAAAATCACAATAAATTTTCCCTTGGCTTCACTGGACTCCTAAAGCAATACTAACAGCACATACCAAAGCCCCAGGCAACCAGAAAATTGTACACAATATTTCTATCTACTATATTACAAGCAACCTAGCTTTGCAGATTATTTTTACTATTGTTGCAGCATCTTCAAGAAAGCTTCATGCTATTTTTTTCGAACATTTTCTATCACGGTTGGATCCACCATTATTTCATACAAGAACATGTTAAAAAACTCAAAGATCAATTGATTGAATATCATAATATCTTAAGATATATACAAAATTTAAACCGAAAAATGAAGAACAAAATAACGATGTTACAAAACAAAAATATCAAGACTGCAAGATATCAAGTTATGCACAGACTTTCTATCTGTTCTAAAGCTTCTAAGTTGTACAAAATACCAAAGAATCATCTGGCTAGAGAATATCGAACTCTCAAATTTCTCTGGAGTAGTTGAAGAACAAAAGAAGAAATTCTCTGGAGTTGTTGAAAAACAAAAGGATAAATAAATGCCGGGAAGCCACTCAATTCTTTAAAGCTTCTGATATGATGCAAAAACAAAGGTGTTTGCCCTTTTTTAGGGAAAATAGAGCGTGAAACAGAAGAAGTATTAAAAGGATAATTACACAACTAAAGGCTGGATCAAAAAATTCAGAAACATTTGAACATAAATTTTCCAATAGATTGAAAAATTTTAATTTATGGAAAACTTAAAAGTACAGTGCAAATCATCCCACAAAATGCCTCTAAATTCTGCTAAAATTGGAAGCAATCAAGTGATACCTTCGATATCCTGACTTTTTAACCAAACAAACAAATTTTCCTTCTACCTAAAAAATAGCAAGAGTGATCAATCCACTGAAACATAAACTGAAATTTAGTTTAGCTTCTATATAGACTCTAAATTCTGTTGAAAGAATACTTCATTTCTGCCAAGAAGCCATTAACTGACAATTCAAAGCAGGTTAATACTCGCTTACTTGAGACGAATTTTGTATTCCAGAAAGAAAAAGAGGAAATCCACCGAGCGCAGTTTGTATTCCAGAAAGGAAAAGAGGAAATCTACCGAGCGCATTTTGCTGTTGCGCTACCATTTTCCTCACCCAACTTCCATTTATAAAATTCGAGAGGTTATCTTCCACGACTTTTCCAAAGCTTCTCAATGCTTCTAGAGTGTTACGTGGGTCACCGAAATTTAAATAATTCAGACTCTCGCACAATTCTTCAGACAAGAAATGCCCCTCAAGGACTAACAACAGGTTCCATGTGACCATGCTATCACTGCGACAACCGTCTCTGAAATGCTCCTCAAGACTCCCAATAGGTTTCATGTGACCGTGCTTTCACTACGAAACCGTCAATTTATTGACATGTGGGAT
The DNA here is from genome assembly GCA_034641835.2 of Pinus albicaulis. Classification (NCBI taxonomy): domain Eukaryota; kingdom Viridiplantae; phylum Streptophyta; class Pinopsida; order Pinales; family Pinaceae; genus Pinus; species Pinus albicaulis. The sequence goes on from JAXQQM020073695.1 coordinate 90,692, forward strand.
TTTCCAATTGGACACGTGGCATTAAGTCTACAAATTTTACTATTTCATTTGCCACGTTGCATTCCATGTGTCAAAACCATAACCTTGTTTTTTTTTTTTCTCAATGGAAGTCATTCTCCACGTCATCTTATTTTTTTGAAATTTTGCCCACAGTTTTTTTTTGGGATTTTGTGGTGGCTAAGCTAGAGCCTCACATACGTCAGTTGGTCACACACGTTAACTCCGTGTGTATTAGTCACACATGCTATGTCGCTAAGGGGAAAAGTAACCTACACTGGAATCCAAAATTTACGGACTTTGATTTACGTTTTATTTTGCATTTACGTGGATTATATTCTCTTTATTGTCCGATTCGATTTATATTTAAAAAATATATTTCGAAATCAGTGAAATTTAATTATTTCTAAGTAATGATTTATATTTTAAAATCAATTCAATTAAATATTTTATATTTATATGTTTTTAAGTATTGAAGGGAGCTCTAATTGAATGGTTTATAAGGCAGAATACTTGCTAAGGTTTTGCAAATGGGGTAGAAAGCTAAGTAGAATTGGTCGTGGGGAAAACTCCACAATTAAATGTGCTTGAGCCAGAGCGATCTAGAATGGATATAATATTTCAAATTAAATCATATTTATGATATATGGATATTTCAACCAAAAAAAATGACAGTAAATTTATGGATTTCAAATATAATGCCGTTGCATTATCCATCTCTTCTAATAATTCATACACAACACCTTTCCTTCCAAATGCTAATGCTGTCTGAAATACAATCTCCATTGCATCTGGCATTTCTGCATTGTTGTCCAATGGTCCAAGATGACTCAAAAGTTCCTCTGCACTTTCAACTTCACTCAAAAATTGATATTCAGTTTCTAAACAAGAAGAAGCTACCCTCTGCACGTCCCCTTCCTTCTGCATTTCTAGACTTTGTGCAACAAGACCCTCACTAGGAGAGGTTTCTGTAAGGGTTACAGACCACTTGTGACATACATACAATGCTTGTTTCCATATTGCTTGATACCATGGACAAAGCATAACACATGTAACTGCTTCAACTGAATCAAGCCGCTCACTTCTTCTTTCATCGTTTGAATTGGCAATTCCCTTATTCGACACTGGTCCATGTCTAAAATTTCGAGATCATTCACCTTCAAAATATCTGGTGGCAGGAATTGTATGCCAAGAACACAATCCCGATGCCACAGAGATGCAGAAGGCTTAGTCCTGAAATTTTAGGGGAATACAATGGGAAAGTGGTGAAGACGGTGGAAATGCGGTGCAACCTGAGGTGGTGCTTACAGTGTAGTAGTTAAAATCAAGTTACCGATCTTCACAGCAACTGGATCTTCACATGGCAGGAGGATATGCTCTGTTAATTCCAGTATGATGGTGGTAACGAAAACACTTACATCCATATATGTGGGAGTTCTCATGACGAAGAGGAGCGGAAGGACTCAGGTGATGGTGAGGAACAAGTGTAAGCCTTAAAATGTCTTCACTCTGTTAAAAGTGCAGTTTCAGTAGGAATGAAGTGCCACTAATGGAGGGTAAAACTAGAGGTTTAGTTTGGAACATTCCGCCCTTTGGATCCCGTAAATGCCTTATCTTCGTCATTTTTTAACACGTTCGATGGTCCAACACAGTGCCCCGGTTCCTATCGTCAATTGCAGGGGAATTATTATTTGGCCATTCTCTAATTCGCAGACATATTTTCAAACCCAAAGCCATACGAATGTCTGTTTTTTTTAAATACTTTTACAATGCTGAGAGCTTATGTTAATTTGTAGACAGAGGAGTCACTCTGGTTGACATCGCGAATGGCGTATATATTTGGGATTGTTGGTATCATTTCGTAATATTAGTGGCAAGATTTTGAGCTTCAAGTCCTTTGGTTTCTTGATTTTTAGGATTCAAAACTTCCACCTTGTTCTTCAATTTTAGCATTGAAAACCACTGTCCATGTTTTAGAATCCTTTCCTTCTCATGATACTTATGGTTCTTATATAGTCATTGCATTTGTGCTCTACTCCAAGTGACCTTCTCCTAGATCTCTGCTATTGCAATTTTTGGGACTGTGGATCATTTAAAACTACGCCCATAGCTTCCAAATGGACTGAAATTTCGGCATGAAGGTGATATCCCTGGTTTGTAACTTTGTATCACCACCATGAGGTCTCCTTACCAAACTGCTTAGATGTTGCTTTGCCAATATTGTGATTGGGAGGGAGCTCACACATATTCAAGGCTCTATCACATATTGACAATTGTATCATCTTCGTTCTCTAGATTGGGGGCATTCCAACTGTCACAAAACTTTGATACATCAGAATTTTGGATACCCTTTCTTCATTTGCTATGTCAAGCTTTATGAACTTGTTTAAGTGCAAACCCTTGGTTTCCATGGATGCTAACATAAGGGCTTGAGTAACATTAGCTCGATCTTGAAAGATGCCTAAATGCAATTCCTGTCACCAGGGATTCAGATTCATACCCTACTCTTCAAACACGTTATTGAGAACCAAGGAGGAAAGGTTTTGAATTTGCACTTTGCCCAGTAGGTCTACTATGAGGTTGGAGGTGTCCTCAACGTATATGTCATAAAATTGCTCTTCTCCTTCCCTGAGGTCAGAGATGTACGTCTCATTGTCAGCCTGCACTTCTTTATATGTGCTTTCATCAGCAAGGGCTTCCAAATGATCTCTCAGAACTCCAATTGCTCCTTGTAGGAAATTTTCAACAAAGAAAGGGGTCTTCTTGTTCACCTCTGAAATGTCCTAATCCATATTCTTGGCATCACCAGCTTCATTGACGGGGCAATTAGAGTTATTTCGCTCAATTTTTGTGTGCAAATCCGCCCTTGGAGCAGCAGATACATCATTCGTTTGTATTAGGGAAGAGGCACCCTTACAATCATCACTAGGGTTGGCACCAAAATGTATCCCTATAGGTCTTTCCTCAAAATAAATCTTCAAATATAATTTAGAGCTGCCAACATTTCTCTTATATTCATCTTCCATGGGACCAGGACTAAAATCTATCACATGAAGTTTGTCAAAAAATACCCCTCAGACAAATGATGATGTGCAGTCCGTTGCTGAACATGGATTGGGTAGAGGCAGAGGCAGCAGCAAAGGTAGGGGTTTAAGTAGGGTTACTTTTGCTTTGTTTTTATATTTGGAAATAACCGACCGATAGTAAAAATTTCCCCGTACGTGGTCAAATAAATTATGTGGCAATAGTGGTGTGTTTGATCTGACAACCATTTTTGTATCCTCTAATTAAATAGGTCAAATTATTCTCACTAATGCGAGCTCAAGTAATGTTTTCAACAAATTAGTTGCGCTTAGTTTTCCTCTTATTAATAGCATAACATAATTCATGTCTAAAACCGGACCAGGAAAATAAATTTCCCTTTTTTAGGATAGTTGAATTAGAGTGTTTTTTATTTTTTTTATTTAACACGATCTCATAAATGTGTTATTTATTTTATAAGGGATTTGGTTGGATTGCAAAAAAGTTGACATCCCCCTCAAAGAATTCACTTTGTTTGATTTAATTTTTTCAGTATTCCTCTTTTTTGGAAGTTGCTTGGTAAAAATTTTCCTAAGGTTGGGGGTGCACTACATAGCATGGATTTCTTTTGGATCTAGTGCCAGACCTGGGGGCTATATATGCTGCCAAATTTATTTTCCATGTTATTTTGAGCTCTGCGGTCTATCTTGCTGGGTGTAAATAATGAAATCTAAATATGAGGTATATAGAGTTTACTGTATTGAGTAATAAGCTTGAGAGATTCTTAAAGAAGTTTTTGTACAATGTGTACCTTTTTCATTGGTGTTTCTTTATTTATTCAATTTAAATTCAAATTAGAAGTTTATTAACATTCACTAATAAATTGGATTATTTGGTAGTGAAAACATTTATTAATATTAATAAAGAAGCATATAATGTAAATAATGTAATTAGAAAATAAACTCCCCGAACATCAATTAAATTATACATTTTTATGTTTTTACCAAAAATAAATAAATAAACGGATTTCAGAAGAAGTGCCCTCCCAAATAGACACGTCTATATTTCTCGACCAAGAGAGAAACGAGTTTAAACCATGTTTCTCAATGCCACCGATTCAAATTAAAACAATGTATTAACTAACTTACTGATCCATAATTAGCCAAAAAAATGGGACAGAAAATGACAATATTTTTGAAGTCAAAAATTCGAAGTCTGGAAAACTTGTTTTGCCTCGACATTGGCATTCTGTTTACATATTATGTTTTTAATAATGCTTACACTGTTGCTGCTTAGTTCCACGGGTTTCGAAAAAAATTGGCTGCAAAAGGATTTTGAAATCTAACATTTGAATGTAATAGCAATGAAGTATGCTTTTACCAAAATAGTGAAGTAAATTGGAGCTAGAGCCTTTAGGATGGTAAATGTAAAGCCGCCTAGGTTTAATGTGCTTAATTGAACTACAACTTCTTGGTAATATTGGAGATTTTTCACTACCCAAACATCTATTTTATGCAACGTGGATAAGGTTGTTGAGTGGCTTGTCTATTCCAAAAGTGTGGATTATAAAGATTTCAATCATGGTATTGCTAGTATCATGGTATTGCTTACTTTTGTGCTAGATTGTAGCTCTCATATTGTAGGCGAATCACACCGATGTGCTTGACATTCTCTCCCAAGCCCAAGTAACAATATACCAGAGCCCAAATAACAAGATACCGCTATACATTGAAATTTTCCTTTGATCATCTCCAAGGGAATATCTAATTAGCAATAGTACTAAATTTGTTGGAAGGTCATGAGAGTCTTCATTCAAAGTTAATATACAATAATGATAAAAAATGAAATAGAGGCATATCATCATGACAAGCGTAATCACCGATGAGGGAAGATGTTAACGTGTGGGTTTGAGAGTTAAGCGTAGAAAGGAAGAAAGCGTAGAAAGGAAACGTCCCCCAAAATTACGTAGGCTAATTTTTTCAATTTCATGATTTTTTCCATAAGGGATACGCGAAAGATGGAAGAAAGCCAAAGAAAATTATTAAGTCGATTAGGGAGTCTTAAAGCGCCCTTAGGGAGTTTTTGATTTGAATTTGTAGCATTAATATTGGGTATCTTGGTTTATGATGCCTCAAACTGAGTGACTTTATTCAACACGAGTCACACTTGTGGCAACCAATGTAGTGTACCTATATGGGGGATAATATAGGTACTAAGAGGAGGTACCCAAGGGAATAACATGATGTAATAATATAAGAATGATAAATAATTGGGCCATAGTTAATAAATAAAGTGGTTAATCCACATTATGTAAGGGACCACATGTAGAGAGGGAATAAAGTGATAAGCCCATTGTATTGAATGTATGGTATTGAGAGACCCATGGTAACTACTCATGGTATTACATGTATGAAACCTATATAGAGGTTAGAGACTCTCCATTGAGAGATGTCAACGATTATTGTATGGACAAGCATATGGCTTGTGGAGTGATCTCCTTCCTTAAGGAGTGAATGTATGGTGTTGCCCTACCTTAAGGGTTTTGATATTAATGAAGATCTGAAGTTTTGTCTTCAATGGTGTTATTTCTTGGGCATATTTTCTATTTCTATATATTTTCTTGTCAGATCTACTACAACCAATGTCAATTTTGTCTCGATCGACAACCATTTCTGTATCCCTTTACTCAAATACATCAATGAGCTTCCTCACTAATGCAAGCTCAAGAATATCAAGAAACTATCAAAATGCAGTGTTTCTATAATTCAGCACCTCCTCCTTTCTTGGGCTGCTCCCTTGCACCTCCCGATGCAATTGCTAGTGATTTTATTTATGAGACTCGCGTCAGCAATGATGTCATGGTCGATGTACTTAAATCGACTCCAACTCGAAAACAAAGGGGCCGCACAGCGTAAGATATTTAGTTCTCGGGAAATTACTGGAGGAGCAGCAGGAGGGGGAGAAAAGTAGAAGCGAAAAACGATGGCATTGGAAGGACGAGTGGCCATTGTGACAGGGGCCTCCAGGGGCATTGGTAAGGAGATTGCCCTCCATTTGGCACACAAAGGAGCCAAAGTGGTCGTCCATTACTCCTCTAATCAAGCCGCAGCAGAGGAGGTCGCCTCCACAATCAATAACTCGGCTTCTTCCAGTGACGGTGTTCGGGCGATTGTGTGCAAAGCCGATGTCGCAGAGGCCTCGCAGGTCGCCCACCTATTCGACACGACCGAGCAAACGTTTGGGCGCCTCCACATCGTGGTAAACAACGCAGGAATTCTGGACCCAAAGTATCCCACCATCCTACAGACTTCGGATGAAGACTGGGACCGGATTTTCCAAGTGAACTGCAAAGGGGCTTTTCTGTGTAGCAGAGAAGCCGCCAAGAGGGTTGTCCGCGGGGGCGGTGGTCGAATCATCAATCTAAGCAGCTCCTTGGTGGGAGTGCCGACACCGGGATTCGCCGCCTACACGGCCAGCAAGGCGGCGGTGGAGATGATGACCAGAATTTTGGCGCAGGAGTTGAGGGGCACTCAAATAACTGCAAATTGTGTGGCCCCAGGCCCTGTTGCCACCGAAATGTTTTTCACCGGGAGGAGCGAGGTCCTGATCGAAGCGATGAAAAATTCCAGTCCCTTCGAGCGGTTGGGGAAGGTGGAAGACGTGGCTCCGGTGGTTGCGTTCTTGGCCAGCGACGAAGGAGAATGGGTTAATGCTCAGGTTGTTCGGGTTAATGGCGGCAGGGTTTGATGTAAATCATTACTTTAAGGGTTTTTTACAGGTTAATGGCCGCAGGGTTTGATGTAAGTCATTGGTTTTAATGGTTTTTAATGCTTTCATTGAGCCAGTTGAGCTGTAGGTTCGTGAACTTCCCTTTTTCATATAATATTCATGTATTTGAAATAAATTAAATTTATAGGTTGAGAGGCATGATATGCTAAGATTTCCGAAGTTTTCTGTCTTTTCGTATCATCGAGAAAATATTTTTTCACGGGCACCAAAAATGAACTTCCATGTGTTGTGTTATGTTGCACCCACAGAAGTTTTCGTGTGATGTGATGAAGGGAAATTTCACATGTTTTGAAGGCTACAATAAATTTAAAAGTTGCTTAGAGATCCAAATCAAAATTTTAACGTTTGCTAGGAGCTAACAAGCGTGTCCACGATTTATTAAGTGAAATATCTTCTAGTTAGTTATGGGATCATCTCAAAAAATAAGTATGTGAAAGATAAAAAATTTGAAAATTTAGAGGAGTATCCCGATCCATTTTTCTTTCCTTAAATGACAAATATAAAATGGTATTGAGATTTCATTGTTGGCCATCCATTGATAATATAATAGGAGATTTCATTGCTTGCTTATGCATGGATTATATAATCGGTACCTAGATAAGAGGATCATAAAATAGAATAGGTTATTAAAATTTACTGTCACACTTTAATTTTTATTTGTTTATTTATTTTATAAGTTTCTTTTAAGGTATTTTTTACAAATAATTATAGAGGAAGGATTGCATAAGATGGATATTTTTAACATAAAGAGATTAATTTTCATTAATAAATTTGAAATTATACTATAAAATAAATCTTAAATCTGCAATTTCCGGATGCGGGTGACTAAGGTCTATAGGAGGTAGGGGTGGGGCCACACATGATGGCCCATGCGTGAGGGGCATGTAGGAGGCAACGTGGGGGTAGACATGACAGAGGAGGATAGTATAAGCGGGGAAGGATGGTGGCAGTGATTAGTGGAGAGCAGAACCGGAAAATGGAGGCGGAGGAAATGGGAACGCATGATTTTGAGGGAGGGAGGTATTATCTCTGTCCCAGTCTGCTCAAGTGTGGAGTTATTGGCGTCAGAAGGCATAGGGAAGAAGGAAAAGTAGAGTGGGGGGCTCGGGACGAGTTTATAAGAAGACGAAGGGGATTAGGTGGATTCGTCTTAGCTTGGGGCAGCAGGGTGAATAAGCAGAAAGGGGAAGGGATATGAGGAGCAACGTAGACGGTAGTGGTAGTAGTCTGTCAACACTCCATCCTGGAAGGGAGAATGGTGGGCTGCCTTACTCAGGCTCATCGATGGGTGGAGCGTGGAGCAGGTAGAGGCAGAGGAAAGGCTTCTAGAGGCGGAGAAGGGGGGCAGCACAGGTCTCAGCTGGAGATCGGGGGCAAAAGGCTAGATTTGCAGGGGTTGTTCTTCGTCGAGAATGATGACGAGGATGCTTCCGTTATCTCCAAAATGGAGGCAAACCTGGTCAAGTCCCTGCGGTAGGAGTATGGGGAGAGGGTCGAGGTACAACCGGTCTGGGTGACACGGAACATCCTGGGCCGCCTGATACATGAGTGAAGGAGAATTGGCCAAGTCGTGGGAGAGAACCTCTGCAGCATCAGGGAAGGGCTAGACATAAGTACCGATAAGCTGAAGGACACCTTGATGATTGCAGGGTATCTGGACATTCTTCGACCAGACTGTGTGCCTCCTTCAGATGATACCAGAGACGGAGAAGAGGAGGACATCGTGACAATGCAAGAGTTGAACAACCTGGTAGGGGAGAACTAGCACCAAGACTGATCAAATGCTTTTTTTGTGAAATGATAAGATTTCGGTGGGATTTTAGCCCTGTAGTGTACATAGTTTGAAGTCTTGGCATGTTTAGTTGGTTACTAGTTGAAGCTCTGGCCCTTCTACCTATTTTAAGGGTCATTAGACTTGATATTCCTCCGGTATCTCGTGATGGGCGGAGACATTTTTGATAATTTTGGATACATGGTCTGGTTTTCAGCTAGCTAATAGATCTATGGATGTAAAACCAATTAATAGAAGGAGTCCCATACTTGCTGATAAAAAAGAAAAAATAAAATCGTAAATCTTCAACAAATAAACTCAATAATCCACATAAGAATAAATACAAGATATATAGTTAAAACCCTTGAGGTAGGAGAATGACATATGTTATTTCTAAAAGAAGGAAACACTTCTCAAACATTACTTGCTTGATTCAATTACAAAAGTTTTCATCATGCCCATTGCATTGCTTATACTTCTCTTTATAATACTCTCCATCTCCCAAGAACATTCTAGAGAAGGAACATTCTAGTAGGTGGAACCTTATAGTAAGTTCTATTTTCTAAGACCATTGCATTGGTTTGAATTATTGCAAGACATCTCTATATTCCATTGAGTACCTCTCTAGGTATATTCATATTACTCCCTATAGGTACAGTACATTCCATCCCCCTTTGAATGTTTAATTTTCAAAACATGGGGGGAAACTATATAATATGAACAACTAAGCAATGTAGCCATCTAGTACCAACCACTAGCATCCATCTATCCTCATGACATCTTAATATGGGGTCCAACTCCCTGCTTGCCATGTTGATATGAATTTGGTTAGTCGTTGTTTTATGATGATGTCATGCAATGTTATGTCTCCATGTGTCTCTCATTTGGTTATCATTCTAGTGACATGATGGTCCATGTTGATTCTCACACCCATTCCTTAATGATTGATGTTTCACTAAGTGGTGTGGGCGGTGATATATGACAATCTTAGCTCTGGATTCCTTTAGCTTGGATACTTCAACTTGAGGCTCCTTAACTTCTTCTTCTTGGTTATGCTTTGTCTATCACTAACTTGGAGGTGCTATTGTATGTTCTTCTTATGATTCAACCAGGGACTTGGCCTCTGCCACTGGGTTTTCTATAGAGACTTTTGCATGTGGCCCTTTAGGCCCTTCGATTTTATGAAGAGAGATATCCTATTGTGATCTTCATTTTCTTCAACTAATCTTCAACTAAATCATCATAAACTTCTTTTCAATATTAATATTTGTTGTACTAATAAACTCCATCCAAGGATATCCAAGAATAACATCCAAGCCATGGGTTTCTATAGCACAAAAATATGAATGCAACACATGTATATCCATTCACAAAAATATGAATGCAACACATGTATATCCATGGAAATATATATATATATATATATATATATATATATATGATTTTTTGGGCAGTGATTGATATGCCTTGGACTAGGGTATTGTTTAAGGATTCAAATATTATGCATATGTATAGTATTATAGGTGATTAATTTGGTTTGAAAAGTCATACATATATAATGTATGTGAATATTCAATAAAAAACTTATAACTTACTATTAAAATTAGGAATTTTTTGTGAATATCATCCATTTAATCATATATATGAAAAAATAGGCGAATTTTTAACCAAATGAAGAAAAAAAAATTCCTTAAAAAAATGTCCAAAAAATAGTCAATTAGCGAAATTTCGCCCCTAATTTTTTTTTTTGCCTTGGATATGTTAGACATTGGGTTCAACACTCCCTGTGTGTTTCACGACATGTATTAAACGCCTCTAGCAAGTGTAGCAGATACTATAGCTTGTGGGTTTTGGTCTAATGACAATTGTGATTCCAACAAGTGGTATCAGAGTGACATGTCTCAAATTCGGAACTCGGCTTACATTGAAGGGGAGATTGTTGGGCATTGGGTTCAATGTTCCCCGTGTGTTTCGCGACATGAACTAACCAAATCTTTGGATCCTAACTCTGGAAATTGTAGCAGAGACTAAAGTGTACAAGTTTTGGTCTAATAGCAACCGTGATTCCAACATGACACTAGTCAATATTAAGGTTGTACATTTCTTTACACTGTGGTTTACAACTCTTTGAACAATTGCTTTTAAGTTATTTATTTATCTATTTAATTTAATAATTTCGGTCAAAGTCTAATTTATATTATCATTTCAAAATTTACCTCATAAGACAACATTGTTGTGATACATTTGAGCAACCCAAGTTGCAAAAAAGTCGATACTTGTCTATGGTGCATGCCAAGGCAAACGGTGCCACTGGTTATTTCCGGCACAAAACTAGCAAAAAGCAAGCAAATACAGGGCTTCATGGAGGAGGATTTGGAGGTGTTGTTGGTGGCCTTGCAAAGAAACCAACATGGTTGTGCACATGGTAGTCAATGTGCTCAATCTGTATTCCCAGTGCTCGGAGGTGGTCATGGGAGCGCTGCAGCTAACGGGGCAGACTCTCTAGAGAATATAGAGTTTCATTTTGCATATGTTGAATATCATTAATGTAATCGATGAGCTCGTTGCGTTCTTCATACCTCTATTCCCTCATGTTGTCCAGATTGATCTAGATTTGTTGAAATTGAACTGAAATCGCATCCAGGGTGACTAGTGCGTCAACTTGACCAGGCGACCGGGCTAGAGAGACCGCCATGGCAACCACAGAATGCTGACTCTCAATGGATTCTAAATCTAAGCTCAGGTCCCTGTTTGGCCTACTCTCCTCCATCCTGTGACCAATTCCTCTGCGTGCACGTCCATGTTGTCATGGCATGAACTGAAATTTCCCACACCTTGATGCTTCCCGGCTATGAGTCCAATTTCCTACATGAAGTGCATCTTGCTAAAACGGAGTGCAATCGCACAGACCACTTCCTTCCATCCAGCTACCAGCACTTGCAAACTCATAAGACACTATCGTCGTCTCGAGTATCCAATCTACGCTTATTCCACTAGCAGAGCGGAGCCTCCACCTGCGAATACACCAGACTGTTGTTGGGACGGAGTGGCCTCTGAGCCTGCGCCAACACCGATGCTTGGTCGTCTCCACTGCTATCACGAACCTTGTCCCCTCAGCAATCCGAGAATTTCACAATAGAGACGCCCAATAGGGCACCTTCCTTGCCACCAGCACAACTGTTATAACCAACTCTACAATCCTCTGCTCCTCGGACCCCAGGCTACTAGGATCCCATGAGCATCTATGCCACCATCTCCAACTCGTTGTCTCCCTCTTCTGCCCACACACTCCTTGCGGTCGAAGCTCAAGTCGTAGCTCGAGTGCCAACGCCGCTGCACAGGGTGTGACCTCATCGCAAATTTTCACCATCGCCCAGACCTGCAGAATTTTTTTTGCCTTGTCCGAAGGTTTCATAAGCTCGTGCCTATGCTCATCCAAAGGTGCCATAACTGCCTTCGTGCGAGGGTGGTTTAATGTTACTAGGTGGCGCATGGCGTCGGGTCTGTCCGGCCCGCACATACCACCCCCACTTGGCCATCTGATGCGACACCCCCATCGAGGAAACAATTGCTTGTAAGTTGATGACAACATTATCTATCATTATCTCTTGATTAATTAATTCTATAATCTACATATTCAAAAAATGAGTTGTCATCTATTTCACCTCAAGGTGGAACTTCTAACATCATATTAGAAAAAAATATACGCAAATTGGACAATAAAAGTGGTATTAGTGAAATATCCTTTCAACATCATAGAGATGAATAAAAAGCAAAGAAGAACAAAAGCTAAGGTTTAATTGGTTTCTCAAGAAGAACACCTAGACTTGTAGTGAAGTGCAAAGGGGGAGAGATTGTTGCAAACTAATAGGAAGAGAAATGGTTCATGAGAGGAAGATTGTACACAGAAAAGGGAGGTAAACCCCCTTATTGTCCTTGAAATTGGCACCAAGTAAAAAGATGTATTCATTCCTTTGTATCTAAAATTTATTCTTAAGATTGATTGAAAGTTGAGCACATGACCTTTTCATCGTTGTAGTTTTCCCAAAGTGGGTTCTCTGGGGTACATTCGTTGTGTTATCAAGAATTTTGATGGTGTTTTCATTGTATTTTAATATTCACATGAAATTATTCCATAAATGTATGCATAAAAAACCTAACAAAAAGAAGTAGTCGTGAAATGTGCACAATAAAAAGTTAAAATAAAACATAATTATTTTGTTTTTTTTTGGAATTTGACTTCTGTGATTTATAATTTGTAAAGAACGAATTTCGGTGTTAATCACATAAGATCATGTTTTGTATAAACATTATCTTATGTGATTATCACCGAAAGTCGTTATTTACATATTTTGTTGTTATTTACGCATTAAAAAAATTAAAGAGGAATTTTTACTAATAATTCATCTCAATCACAAGTTGAGTAATTGTAGATCATATAAGGGCCCCACATAAAAGCATAAGTATATATGTAGGAAACCCAAAGTGTAAAGAGAATAAGAGATCAAAGGAAAAACCCTGTATGTAGGCAACATAAATGTAAAACCATCGATTCAATGAGAGCACAAACACAAAGAACTTCACAATACTCCACTTGCATTGTGACTTCAAATTTGCCTAGTTATAAATCTAAGCAAACAATTCCAAATGCAAAGAAAACTTTAACAAAACCTTTCTACTCAACTTCTCAACTTCTCAACTAATGTACTCCAACACTCTTCACAAAGTGGTTCATAAGATAAATGCAGATGAAACAAGTTAAGGACACCAAGAGTCATTTTGGGGACTCAATGATCCAGGTGGATATTGGTGGCCACCCACCGAGTCCAACCCCCACCATCAGTTCTTTCAGTTTGTAAGTTTCAACACAACTTACTATTTTTAGCAGTTTTTCGAGTCCTAAACTTCCAGAGCCGTTTTGAGGCCTTAAACGACGCTTTTTTGGGAAAACAGGGAGCAACATGGTCGTAGACGAATGTTGACCACGTTGCTCACTCAAAAGTTGTAGTCCTTGGATAGATCTTTCTAATGAGCTATTGAGCGCGTCAAACGGAGATCTGATGCCAAAGTTACATCCTCGGGAAGTTGAAACACCAACTTACCCAAACGGGGCCCACAATTTTGGTACTTCATCTCCTAGGGTTAGGTTTTTGGATGTTTTGAATTTTACATTGTTTCTCAACAATAAATAGGCCTTCGAGCCTCATTGTAACACAGTTTAGGGGCTGGGAGCCGACACATCTCTTCTCAGGGATAAGCGCTACCAGTGCCCAAGCTCGCTTGTTTTGATCATGTCTATATTGTAACACAGTGCTGGGGCTGGTAGCCGGCACATCTCTTCTCAGAGATAAGCGTTGCTAGTACCCTAGCTTTTCATTTCCATTATCTCTCATTGTAACACAGTTCAGAGGCCTGTAGCCACCACATATCTTCTCAGAGATACGCCTACCAGTGCCCTAGCTATTTTATTTCAGTCATTTGATTATAATAAAATGAAGCATTATTTCCGCCGCACCTCTATGTTTATGGTTATTTCTGTTCTAGGATGAGCATTCTGCATAAATTTGATCGTTGGTATCGTAGCTGCCTACTTTTTCTCTATTTTTCTTTTCATGTCCCCAACGCAACCAGTATATGAGTTCAACCTCGGCAACCCCCGACGGACTTGCGGCGTAATAGAAAGAAAGACGAGGGAGCAGAGATCCTATCAAAATATTGCTCGGTGACAGTCTCGAGAAACAGAGGAACATGATGATGGACAATTTTTTCCAATCCTCTCAATGGCTGCCCACTCGGTGACACACGACATCCGCACGCTCCCCCCCGCCAACAGGTCCACGACATCCGGCATCCTGGACAAATCCAACACCAACTTCAAGAGAATTTGCCCCTCTCTCTTCGAGGAACTTAACGCAATGGAGACCATTGCTTCCTTGCTGAGGATAGCTCTGGATCTGTGGACATCAAAGGCCACCCATCTCATCCATTCTGAACGGCAGCATCTTGGCCCTCCTCGGTTTTTCAGCTTCACACAACTTACCTGCTTAGAAGGTTTTCTGTGTCCGTACACCCTCCATTGCCAGACTCAACATCCGTGGATATTGGTGGCCACCCACCGAGTCGATTTGAACCCCCACCATTAGTTAATTAAGTTTGTAAGTTTCAGTACAACTTACTATTTCTAGTAGTTTTTTGAGTCCTGAACTTCCGAAGCCATTTTGAGGCCCTAAACGACATTTTTTGGGAAAACAGGGAGCAACATGGGTCATTTGCCAAAAGTTGTAGTCCTCAGATAGATCTTTCTAACGAGCTATTGAGCGTGTCAAACGGAGAACAGATGCCAAAGTTACATCCGAGGGAAGTTGAAACACCAATTTACCCAAGCAGGACCTACAATTTTGGCGCTTCATCTCCTAGGGTTAGGTTTTTGGACGTTTCGGATTTTACATTGTTTCTCAACAATAAATAGGCCTTCAGCTTCATCGTAACATAGTTTAGGGGTCGTGGAGCCGACACATCTCTTCTGTGATAAGCGCTGGCCAGTGTCCCTGCTCGCTTGTTCGATCATGTCTATAGGCTTTGTAACACGTGCCATAGGCTAGTAGTCGACCACGTCTCTTCGTAGAGATAAGAGTCACACTTAGCTTTTCATTTCCATTATCTCTCATTGTAACACAGTTCAGAGGCCTGTAGCCACCACATATCTTCTCAGAGATACGCCTACCAGTGCCCTAGCTATTTTATTTCAGTCATTTGATTATAATAAAATGAAGCATTATTTCCGCCGCACCTCTATGTTTATGGTTATTTCTGTATTCTATTGCGTTCCTGCATAAATCTGGATCAGTGGCATCGAAGCAGTCTGCTCTTTCTCTGTTTTTCTTTTCATGTCCCCAACGCAGCCAAGGTATAAGGAGTTCAACCTCGCGGCCCCAACGACTCCCCATGGCGGAAGGAAAGAAAGACGAGGGAGTAGGAGATCCTATCAAAATCTTGCTCGAGGAGGCCCTCTAGAAACAGAGGAACATGATGATGGACAAATTTTTCCAGATCCTTCAACGACTGCCCACCGGCGACACATCTACATCTAGCACGTCCGCCAATAGGTCCACAACATCCTGGACAAATCTAATACCAAGTTCAGCAGAATTTCCCTCCCAGGGAGGAACTTACCACAATGGAGACCATTGCTTCCTAAGGAGGGATGAATGATCCAGGTGGATATCAATGGCCACCCACCTATTCCATTTGGACCCAGCATCACCCTTTGGTTTCACCAACATGTACTTACTATTTTAGCAGTTTTCGAGTCCTCGGGGCATTGTCTGAATGCAACTGACTCAATGATCCACAGGGAAATTATACACCAATGTTCCTCATTTGAACCCCCACCACCAAGCTCTTTCAGTCCAATCGTTTCAAAGACTTACTTACTATTTTGAAAGCAGCTTTTTCAGTTCCGAACTTCTCGGGCCGTTTGTGCCCTAAATGATGTTTTTCGGAAAACGGGAGCATGGGTCATGTACCAATGTTTCTCGCCGGTGCCGAGTCCTCAACAGACCTTTCTGCAGAGCTATTGAGCTATCAAATTGAGATCAAATGCCAAAGTTATATCCTCTGTAGTTGAAACACCAACTTACCCAACCAAGTCTACGTTTGGCGCTTCATCTTGTTAGTTTTTGACAGCCGGATTTTTACATTGTTTCTCAACAATAAATAGGTCTTCGAGCCTCATTGTAACATAGTTCAGGGGCTGGGAGCCGACACATCTCTTCTCAGGGATAAGCGCTACTAGTGCCCTAGCTCGCTTGATTAGATCATGTCTATATTGTAACACAGTGCAGGGGCTGGTAGTCGACACATCTCTTCTTAGAGAAAAGTGTTTCCAGTACCCTAGCTTTTCATTTCCATTATCTCTCATTGTAACACAATTCAGAGGCCTGTAACCAGCACATCTCTTCTCAGAGATACGCCTACCAGCGCCCTAGATATTTTATTTCAGTCATTTGATTATAATAAAATGAAGCATTGTTTCCGTTGCACCTCTATGTTTATGGCTATTTCTGTATTCTGTTGCGTTCCTGCATAAATTCGGATCAACCCCTCCTATATATAATCCACGTTAATTCACAAAAATTGTGAAAGCATTAAAAGATACACACTAACATTTGTATAAACCATTCACTAGAGTAAGGTATCCTCTCACACACATGGCACTGCATTTAAATAAATGCACAATGAGAACACAACTATTAAAACCTATAACTCTCCATCAAGCGTAAACAAAATATAAAACCAATCTTTGATGCAGAGAACCAAAGCAATACATGGTGATTGAGTACAACATATGTGATCTCTATACAATCGATCCAGCATAGCAAGGTATTTTCCCACTCACACGAATCCCTCTAAAGTAGTGTTTTATAATACACCTACAAAGGTAATGAGTCAAAGGAAACATGAGAAGACAATCATGGATACACATAGACTCTCCATGAAACATAAAACAAATGTAAAATAACCCATAAAATTCCCTATTTTTAAGACGTAGTGAATGTGTTCTACCATCACAACCTTCTTATATTGTTTATTTATGCTTTGACTTTCCAGCCTCATTTTAAATATCATTACCCAATCCAAAGGAAAACAAATAGTTGGATTAAAAGAGTATACATGTAAATAAAATAAAATTTATCATTAGACTCTTAGCTAACCTCACGAATATTTGTTTTTAAGGTTTCCCATACACAAATAATTCCATTGGGTGAAAGCTCATGTCCATTGAAGGCACAATTACTAATATATCCATTATTAGTTTTCCTAGACAATAACCTCAATCGATTCTTTAACACGACAATTTTTTAAAACGTATGCTACAAAAAGCCTAATCCTATAATGATTAAGGTTTCAGATTTCTATGGTTTGAAGCCATGGATGATTTGCATATTTAATGTTTTGTAGTAATCAATGAAAAATCTATAGAGAATTATGGAAGATGTGTGGATTTCTTTCCTAAAGGCTCTACTATTGTGACATGTTCATGTGGCAAGGGTTTTTCTAATTAGGGATTTTTACTATGAAATAGAGCATCTATATGTTGTATGTTACTATGAATTCGATCATCTATATGTTTTATGTTATTATGAATTATATTATCTATATATGAATTAGATCATCTATATGTTGTATTTTATTATACTTATAAACTGAGCATACAAGCTCTAATTCATTAATCAAATCAAGCTACATATATACATGAGGAATTGTCTCAAGATAGAGAAGCTATCTTAGACGCATAATAATTTGGTTGAGAAAATATCTTAACCTCACACCAAACTAGGAACTAACTTATCAAATAGGAACAGACTCTATACATAGAGAGAATCACAACTGAAGACAAGTAGGAATTACATATTCCAACACTCCCCCTTAATGACTACTTGTCTCAATATCCATCTGCAAAATCTACAACTGGTCCTATTTGGTAATTATACTTTGTATCTTGTTCATGCTATTGTTGATGTCCATATAAAGGAACAACCATCTACCGAAATTCATGGGTTCTCAACTGCTGCAATCGTCAGTCTACTAGGAAGTCCTTCACATACATGGTTCATCCAACCTCTCGATTAACTCCCCCTTGATATAAAATTTCACCTTATGGAGTCTAAAACCAATACGGCCCACCCAAGTGTATCCATCCTGCATGACACACTCTTCCAGGGTGTTAAAACTCTCTGACAGAGGGAACATATAGAAAAGGGGTATGCATGCCTCTCTGGATCTTACAGCACATACAAACAATAAATGACATGTAGATTTTCTCTATTTACAAATTGTGACTCATACGTCATGAGTCTATTCCACAAACTCACACAAACTCGATTTTACCTCTTGTTGTCCATCATCCTTTAAATGTTGTCGCTTCTCCTTTACATCATATTTTGAAATGTTTATCAGGCTCATCACGCAGAAACATCAATTTGCAAGTTTATAATCCGCAGCTCGCATCTACTATGTCAATCCGTTCTGCCTCTTTATGTAGACGTAGAAGATCCAACTCATGCAAAAAAACTTTGGCTTACAACACACAGGTCCACTCTTCGACGACCTGATCCTCTGATACCAACTTAGAAACTGAGTATACAAGTTCTAATTCATTGATCAAATCAAGTTACATATATACATGAGTAATTGTCTCAAGATAGAGAAGCTATCTTAGACGCACAATAATTTGGTTGAGAGAATATCTCAACCTCACACCAAACTAGGAACTAACTTATCAAATAGGAACAGAATCTATACATAGAGAGAATCACAACTGAAGACTAGTAGGAATTACATATTCCAACAATTATGAATTATATCATCCATATATTGTATGATGTAAGTGTTGGTCCTTGTTTGATGGATAATATACAATTATTATGAAGTTATTGATGTAGGTTTTAACTTGACTTTGGAGTTATTAATGGTTTTAATCTTTTAACTTGGCTTTAGAGTTCTTGGAAGTCTTAATCTTTTAACTTAAATTTAGAGTTATTAGAAGTCTTAATTTGTGTAATTATGGATAACCTTTCTCTTGAATATTAGAGCTCTATGTATTTTTTATTAATTAGTACCACATGTGATAAGTTTATTATTTTGGGTTTAAGAGATATTATCCTTAAATATTGTCTTAATTGACATTTCTATTGATTTCAAAAAAGGATTTCTCACTTAAATATATGTTATTGGAAAACAATAATTATAGTTGAGCAAGATACTAGAATAAGGAAATATTTATTTACATTATAGGTCCTTTCTTGAGCATGGACATGTGGTGGAGTCTTTCCCGAAGCCAAATGTTTCTTAGGAGAAAAAGTGAAAGGATAGTAAACCTTCTTGGTGGAAGAACCCGATATTGAAACACAATTGGGTAGCACAACAAAAAGTTTCAAAGGCAGTGGATTTCATGAATGACTCAACAATACCCTCTTAGGGGTGTGATATAAACACCCATACAATGATTATCCAAGGGCCAACATCTCTACTACTAATCTCCTACTCTCCTCGCCTCATTGCTTCTTTTCGAAGTGGAAAATGAGGCATAATTGGGATAATGTGAAGAAGGAAAGGGATTTAGTTTCCCATTGGAAGTTGGAAAGTAACTGACCATTAGAGAAACTTTGAGATAACAAATGAGACAAAACAAAAATTGCTATCAATGTCAACTTTAAAAAAAACCAATAATATTCAAGATGATGACGTTAACCATAATAGTAAATAGTTTTGGAGAGAAACAAATAAAACTATTTTTATTGTATTTTCAACTTATCTTTTTTAAAGTTTACTCAATTTTCAAGTGTTGGATATGAATTAAATTTTACATCCAACAAGTATCCACTACATATTTTTGATAAACTCACCATGAGATAAATTAGAAAAACATGAAAAACATGGGAATTTTAATGCATTTCTAGTTTGCCTCACAATGGGTTTATCAACAGTATGCATAATGGGTAATTATTGGATGTGAAATTTAATTCAACATCCACTGCGTGCCTACACTTAAAATATGAATGAATATATTAGGAGATAAGTCAAATAATAATAATAATAATAACATAGTTTTCTTTCTTTCTCTTAGGATGTTCATTTTAGACCTCAAAACTTCTCTAATATGATTAACAAAATCTCCTAGAATCTCCCATAAAATCAAAATATTGTCTCTATTGATTATTGTAGTTGTAGGTCTCTTTTGACAATGGTAATACTTTGGATTAGTTATCTACAACCTTTGTCCAATTTTCCATTTATTCTGAGTTGAACAAAGAGTTTCTTGATAAAATTATGTTTGAAAGCAAGAATTGTAGTTAAACACATTGCTTTTCATTGTATACTTCGTCTCAGAAATGTCCATGTGATAGCTTCTTCCTCAAATGAAAAGTTCATCGACATAATATGTGAAAGAATAATAAACCCTCCTGCTAGAAAAATATGATATTAAAACATGATTTTTTTCACTAAAAAATAGTTTCAACCCTCTAAGGGGTATGATATAGATACTCATACAACGTTGATGCAAGAGTTAAGACCACCACTATCTCCTTGCATTGTAACGCCTTTCGCAAGGAAAGAGGAGGCATGATTTGGATAACTTAAAGTAGGGATTTGTCAATTAGGTCTAGCCTAGGTAGTATGGGGTGTGTTATCCTCACCATCAAGGTTCAATTCATTCAAGTGACATGTTTAACTCTTAATGCGTATATTGTTTTTTCTAAGCTAAATTCATTGATAATCTCCAAAATTAAATTATCGTAACATCATTGTTGGCCTCTAAAATTCCACTAGGAAAACCAGACCATTGGCAGAATAATAAGCCTTTTGACTAAAGAGTCTTTGAGTCCAAAAATAACCAAAAGTAAATAGAGTTCATGAGTTTAAACTAGTAAAAAGATAAAAATCTGGCATAATAGAGCTTGTCTATGTTAAATGACTTATAAATATTGAAAAAAATAAATTCCAATGGCCAACCAAACATCTTAAAAACTAGGAAGAGATAGAACTATCCACGTCAAGGGGAGTGGTTTCCAGGGAAAATTTTAGGGGCGAATTTTAGCCCAAGGGCGAATTTTAAAGGGTTTTAGATTTTGGAGGGGAAATTTTTTTATATAAATCCATTTTTTTATATTTTTATATAGTTATCCTTTTAATTATTTTAAAAATAATTAATTATTAACTGCTAGCCCAAAAAAATAAATGCGCATAAACATTAAACCCATGGATTCGCCTCCCGATTTTATGGTTTGGAGTGTATTTGAATGGCATTCGCCACGATTTACTCTTTAGGAGGTGGATTGGAGTTACATTCGCCCCCATTTTACTGGTTGGGGCTTGGAAGTTGGAGGTTCTGGGTTTTTCATTATGAAATGTGCCCGTATTATGTGCAGGGAGGCCAAACGAGGGCAACAAGGCTCACAGTTTCAAAAGATCCAACTTTCAAATACGAGGTTGTTCTTGGTACAAATACATATTCCACGAACGTCTTCTTCATGACCTCGGAGCTCGCATCGTAGAAAATATGACTTATTTCCTTTTTCGCGGAAAGAAAGTGAGCTCTAAAGCAGTCCATCCACAGGGCAATTTGCATCAGATTTTATGTTATGCTGCAGGCCTTGACAGGCTCCCAAACCATTGTTCGTTGACAAAAATATTTGTTTCATGAATTTTTTTGGGATAGGCCGCATTCATTTTTTTTTAAATTTAAATTTCCCTAACCTTATTTTTGTTGGGATTCTCATAAAAATTGAAGAGGGGTTCGACTTGTCTTCTTCATGAAAATTGAGAACGAAATTGATTATCAGTTTTATCTTGAATTTCGTTGGATTTTTGGTTTCACATTTTCTTGCAGGCCACATAGTTTACTCTACGGATAAGCCATGAGTTGTAGAACCTCTTTCATCTATTCAGGCAAAGGTTTTGATACAAAATCAATTTGTGAACATATTTAGTTTTGGAGGAATTTCTCAATGCAAATTC
The DNA here is from genome assembly GCA_034641835.2 of Pinus albicaulis. NCBI lineage: Eukaryota > Viridiplantae > Streptophyta > Pinopsida > Pinales > Pinaceae > Pinus > Pinus albicaulis. Next base: position 112,791 of record JAXQQM020073695.1, read on the forward strand.
ATCATAAAATTTCACCCTTTTAAGATATGGCCCTGTGTATCAACTTCTGAGAGAAAGCCACTTTTATTTGGTTATTTATGGGCGTATTTTCATAGCCATAGGGTTTGAAGAAGGATTTCACTTGTTTTAAATTTTCTGTCTCTAGACTTTGTTTTGAAAGAAATTTTAACGTCAACCTCTTCTGAAAATTGCCAAAATTTATTTGGGTATGTTTTGCATGAATTTTCAGTTACTTCCATCTTGGACACAAGCCCTTAGGGCATCAATTTGTTGCTTGCTGATCTTGGTCACTACAGGTTAGAAGAAAGATTTCACTGAAATTTTGAAACGATATAGGGTTTTTAATTTGTCTTTTTTTAGCCCAAAATTCCAATTTACAAAGAAATTGCTTTGCTGGACTGAGAACAAAGAAAGGTTTTCTCATCTCTTTGCAAGTGTGAAGGTTGATATCTTTTGAGCCTTAACTCATCACAAAAAATCACCATAATAATCTCGTAAAAGTTTTAAATAAAAATTGTGATCATTTTAGGGTTGGCTGCAAGGGATAAGTTTTTCTTCTCTTGAGGGCCTTGGGCACTGTTTGATAACTGGTAGCTGATTTAAATTGAAGAATGATTACTCCCTTTAATGTTGAAAGTCCGATGTAAGCTACAACAGTTTTGAAAGTGTTTGAAAAAATTTTCATTGAAAATTCTAAACCTTAAACCTTGAGATTCACCCAAGAAATTTAATTAAAAATTTTGAGTCATAAATTTCTAAGCATATTTTGGTCCAGCCTATGATAAATCTTGAGACTTTCAAAGTTTTTCTTGGTGGGCCAGAAGCATATCTATTTTTTGGTGTGAATTCTTACAGAAAATTCATCATTTGCAAGGGTCTCTTATTTGTTCTTGGGTCATAAGACTGCAAAATCTCACTTAATAATCAAAAGGTTTATGTCAGAGCATATGTCAGATGCCAATGCGTAAAAATATCTTACCACTAACAGTAGCATTCGCTTGAAATTTTAAGAACTTAATATTTATATTGCAAAAAAATGGACTATAGCTTACTCACCTACATGATCAAGAGCTGAAGGAGGCAGTAAGACTGCAAATTTTCCCAGAGAAAAACCATCCAACAAGTTCGACAAAATATATTAGAACTTCCTGAGATTAAGTTGTCTCCAAAACTCTGGTGTGGATTAAAACAAACGCCACACTGTCTATATAAAACGAGAATCACTAACCTTTGTCTCCATTTTCCAACTGGGGCTGCAAAATAAACACAAACACTTTCATGTTAGAAATGGTTGTAGGAGTGCCTTTTATCACGAAATGGTAGATTTCTATTTTGTTGCAAACCTTGAATTTTGTTGCAATTTTTAATCAAATAAGTGATAAAGAGAAAAGCCAGTCTTATGATTATATATCAGAGCAAAGGACATGTTACCCACCCCAAGGGTGACCCCTATAGGATTCATCATCTTCCAAAGTTGATTTTGGCCATATTTTGAATCACATAGACAATCTTTATTGGTAACAATTAGATGATGACTAGTATACCGAGTCTGGAACTAATTTCAAAGTTGATTGAGGATGCATCTTCTTTAGACTTTGATCACGCTTTGTAGCAAACTTCCATGCAGAGTATTCTTTCATGGATACTCTCATGAAAGATCTATATCCTAGCAGCATCAGATTTTAAATTGGAGAGGTAATCCATTTTTACAATCTGTTCCCTTTAGGTCCTTCCTTAAGTTTCAACCAAGATCAGTAAACGAGATTTCATGTAGTTCAACATTCCATAGTTCTAAGTAGTGGTACCCTTGTGGTAGAAATAATATACCATGAAGGAACACTAATCACAAATGATTTGGTAGACATTAATGGGAAACACTAAGATATTTATAGGTCCTACCATTGCATCTCTAATTATTTTATTAGCCACTACAATCCCCTTTTATTTCACCTAGTATCTTGTTTTCATAGGGTGCCACCTAACAAAAAATATCTAAATTCACCCTACAAAACTTGATTGACCTTTCTCAAGATGACACCAAATTTCTATTTCCCTTGAGACCCCTTAAGGTATATTCTAAGCATGATGGAGAATTTTTCCTAAACCTAGCGATACAAGGAGCATTGTTTCTCAATCTAGCAACACACATGAGTATAGTTTCCCAAGGCAGTGACATAGAGGAGCATTTTTTCTTAATACAGTGATACAAAGGAGCATTATTTCTCAAGCCAATGGCATAGGGGAGGATTTCCCACTCTAAGAGAGGTCTTCTTATGCTTCCAAACAATATTGTCTAAGAATATATTTTTTGGGGGTTTTAGTCTTTTCTAGGACCTTAAACATTGATGTATTTTAAGTGTGAGTTGGATTGTGTGCTTATTATGTTGGTTTGGATTTGTATGCCTTGAAGGTTGTGATGGAATCACCACTTCAAGATATTGATTCTATCATCATAGAACTTGAAATTCCATGGATATGCCGCTATTATGTTAACCCTTCTTCACAGGAGTGTCAGGTCTGCATGTTGAATATTCTACTTATGTAAAAGTGTTGATAATGAATGTCGAATCATATAATTGATCTTATCTCATGGGTTTCGAGATATTCATCACATGAATCTGAGTTTTGTCCTTAATACACATTCTAATACTGCCATTATAAGGCAGTTTGAGAGAAGGTAAAGATCTTGTCCCAAGAGTTACATTCACTATAGTCACAAAGACACCACACCCATTACATCATGAAGATATTATAGGTGTGCCAAGATTTTTATTAAGAGACCAAACAGGTTTGTCGCCTCTAAGTGACAGAATATATTCTTACAGTCATTATACACTAAGAGATCAAATGAATGTTTAATATATTGCCACATTCATCTTAAAAAACATATGTTTGTTGAGAATGTCATGTAATACGAATTCTATAATTTTGTTGAAGTTTTTTGTCAATATGTCAAGACATATATGTCTAGGTATATTCATACTTTTCAAACATATATATTAGATTTGTTTCCAAACAACCACTGAGATAATCACCATAGGAACCTAAATTTTGTTTACTTGAACGCTGGAAACTGAGGCATTTGAATCCACAAAATTTAATTTGTATTTGAATGTCAGAGTCATGAACTCATATTTACAAAATATAGGATGATATTAATTGTTTTTTAGCATAGGATATGTATATAGAAGCAATGAAGTAGAAAAGTGTGTAGGCACTTACATGATACTACAACATATTGCTTAAAATGATACTTAAAGGCTCCACTTTATTATATCAAATGCAATTTGTTGGTATAAGGATTTGATTTACATAAGTCACAATGCTAAAACAACGACTAGATCTACCCATTCAACATAAATGATAAAGACACTCAACTACAAGTTTCAAAGCAGTGAAGATCTCGGAAATTTTGCCACAATAGAGTGTATCTGACTTTTATGTCAAGTGTATGATAAAAGAAGGTAAAATGAGAGAACTTGTAGAGTAATGTGCTTCCAAATTTATATCCTTTATCCATTAGGTTTAATTTTACATGTACATATTTCTTACAAATTTTCTTTGTACAACTTAGTTATTGCATTTTTTCTGAGGTATTGTATTGGACAAGTCTTGGAGTTGTGGCACTATCTTTATTATGTCTCTTTGGATTTTATTTTTGGTTGATTTCTTTGCAGTCTTGGATTTGTACTTTTTATAATTGTAATATTAAAATTTTCTACATTGGTTCACTTATGTTTTTTCTAAAGAAATTAAGTGCTTAGATCAAGGTCCATGCCACTATTTAAACCAGTAGCTCAGTTAGAGTTGATAAGAGTTTGATATTTTTCTAATGAGGAAGCCATGACTTTGATTTGTGTATTGACACCTATACCTTGGACCCACATCGTTATGTGGTATGGTATGGGACTAAGTTTAAATGAGAATTTGATCTCCTCAGAAACCCGTAATAATTTTGTGTCATTTTCCCTCTTTGACAAAGCCTGCAACTTATTATCATTTAAATATAATAAGTCCAAGGTATTGCAGCAATTCTATCATGACAAGTTTGGCTTCCGGTTAAAGAGAGAACTAGGAGAAAATTTCTCCTATGGGGTCACCCACTTTTGGTGAGTAACACACCTTAAGTATAATTAAAAATATTTTACGCTTTTAGAATTTTGAAATGATACAGGGTTTTTAATTTGTCTTTTTTGAGCCCAGAAGTCCAATTTGTAAAGCAATTCCTTCGCTTGACAGAGAACAAAGAAAGGTTTTCTCATCTCTTTTCAAGTGTGAAGGTTGATATCTTTTGAGCCTTAACTCATCACAAAAAATCACCATAATAATCTCGTAAAAGTTTTAAATAAAAATTGTGATCATTTTAGGGCTGGCTGCAAGAGCTAATTTTTTCTTCTCTTGAGGTCCTTGGGCATTGTTTGATAACTAGTAGCTGATTTAAATTTAAGAATGATTTCTCCCTTTAATTTTGAAAGTATGACGTAAGCTATAGCAGTTTTGAAAGTGTTTGACAAATTTTTCATTGAAAATTCTAAACCTTAAACCTTGAGATTCACCCAAGAAATTTAATTAAAAATTTTGACTCATAAATTTCTAAGCATATTTTGGTCCAAGCTGTGATAAATCTTGAGACTTTCAAAGTTTTTCTTGGTGGGCTGGAAGCATATCTATTTGCTGGTGTGAATTCATACAGAAAAGTCATCATTTGAAAGGGTCTCTTATTTGTTCTTGGGTCATAAGACTGCAAAATCTCACTTAATAATCAAAAGGTTTGTGTTAGAGCATATGTCAGATGCCAATAAGTAAAAAGATCTTACCACTAACAGTAGCATTCGCTTGAAATTTAAGAACTTAATATTTATATTGCAAAACAAATGGACTATAGCTTACTCACCTAGATGATCAAGAGCTGAAGGAGGCAGTAAGACTACAAATTTTCCCAGAGAAAAACCATCTAACAAGTTTGACAAAATATATTAGAACTTCCTGAGATTAAGCTGTCTCCAAAACTCTGGTGTGGATTAAAACAAATGCCACACTATCTATATAAAATGATAATCACTAACCTTTGTCTCCATTTTCCAACTGGGGCTACAAAATAAACACAAGCACTTTCATGTTAGAAATGGTTGTAGGAATGTCTTTTATCAAGAAATGGTAGATTTATGTTTTGTTTCAAACCTTGAATTTTGTTGCAATTTTTAATCAAATAAGTGATCAAGAGAAAAAGCATGTCTCATAATGATATATCAGAGCAAAGAATATGTTACCCACCCCAAGGGTGACCCCTATAGGATTCATCATCTTCCAAATTTGATTTTGACCAGATTTTGAATCACATAGATAGTCTTTGTTGGTAACAATTGGATGATGACTAGTATACCAAGTCTGGAACTAATTCCAAAGTTGATTGAAGATCCCTATTCTTTAGACTTTGACCACCCTTTGCAACAAACTTCCATCCAGAGTCTT
>JAXQQM020062468.1:0-52272 GCA_034641835.2 Pinus albicaulis
AATTGGGAATATTACAATAATAATGCTAGATAACTAGGAAATCCTACAAGAGTTCTTTTTGTTTGGACACCTGATCCCTTTTCTCCCAATATTTGAGATTCTGGATGATTCTTTTGAACATACCTGGATGGAGCCTTTTCTGATATATCTTCTTCTGGTGCTTCATTGGGTTCTCCTTCTATATTGTTGTTATTTGATGATGGAAAATATATATCATCATCATATTCATTTGTTGTTATTTCCCTTTTGGGAGCTGTAAGAGACTCATCAATTACAACATCAATACATTCAACAATCTTTCGAAGTCTTTTATTGTAGCATTTATATGCTTTACTTTTAGAAGAGTAACCAAGAAATATTCCTTCATCTACTCTAGGCTCAAACTTACCAAGTTTTTCATCATTATTCTCGATAAAACATTTGCTTCGAAAAACTCTAAAATGCTTTACCGTGGGAAGATTACCATACTAGAGTTCATAAGGAGTTTTATCATTGTTTACACGAACAAGAGCCTTGTTGAGAATATTTACAGCAGTATGTGTTGCTTCTCCCCAAAAGGTATCAGGAGTCCCAGATTCATCAAGCATAGCACGAGTCATTTGTTGAACTGTTCTATTCATTCTTTCCGCCACGCCATTTTGTTGTGGAGTTCCAGCTACAAAAAACTGTCTTTTTATGCCATATTGTTCACAGAAATCAAAGAATTCATCTGATATGTATTCTTCTCCTCGGTCAAATCTAAGACATTTGATTTTAAGATCTAATTCATTTTCAACTAAAGCTTTGAAGATATGAAACTTATCAAATGCTTCATCTTTATGTTTCAAAAAACCGATCCAACACATTCTAGAAAAGTCATCAATGAATAGAATATAGTATTGTTCTCTACAAGGTGACTTTTTCCTTACAGGACCACATAAATCAGTATGTATAAGTTCAAGAGGCTTACTTACTTATCCTTCTTTGGCATTAAATTGCACCCTAGTTTGCTTACCAAATTGGCATGATTTGCATATGGTACTTTCAGGTAGAGTGATGCTGGGTAGATCACGAACAACTTTGAGTCTGCTAGATTTGCTTATTTGAGAGAAGCTCAAATGTCCCAATGTTATGTGCCATAACCAGTTTTCTGTAGATTTACCTAAATAGCATTGCTCTTGGCCACCTTTCAATATATACTGATTGCTTGGTGTTCTTGTTCCTTTTATTACGGTTTTTCCTGTGTCAAGTTCACGAACTACACACTCTTTTGAACTAAAAACAACTTCATTTCCTTGATCACACATTTGACTCACGCTCAACAAGTTATGCTTTAATCCATCCACATACACAACATTGTTAGCTTTAACCTTTTCTTTTAGAAAAACATATCTTTTACCCTTAATGATAGCAGAAGAGTCATTTCCAAAAGTAACATTCTTTTCCTTAATGATAGCAGGAGAGTCATTTCCAAAAGTAACATTCTTTTCCAGCTCTAATGGCATTGTATGAAAGAAGTTTATTTTTATCAGCTGTCATGTGTTTTGAGCATCCGCTATCAATGTACCATTGATTTTCTTCTCCTTCTAGTTTATTTTTATCAGCTGTCATGTGTTTTGAGCATCCGCTATCAATGTACCATTGATTCTCTTCTCCTTCTACAAATAAATCTATGCCATGGCTTTCAAATTGTAAGTCCTTCTTTCTCCATACCTTGGAACTTGTGGGTATATGTTCTTTTGGCTGAAGTTTGCTCTTGCATTCAGATTCTTCATGTCCAAAGTTATTGTAAAATGAACATTCAATTTCGTCCTGAAAAGGAGAAAAGTTGTTATAATTATTCTTCTTTATTCCTGACTCATTTCTTTGCTTTCTTGCTTCTCTAGTCATGATGGTTTTGTATGCAACACATTGAACAGCTTTATGACATGAAAAACATTATCCATTAAAGAAGAAATTTATGCGATCATGGAACCTTCTATTGATGTTTACCTTTTGATTGATATTTCTGTTATTGTTCATCCTTGAATTGAAGTGGTCATGCTTTACCTGGGCATTCTCTTTGTTCTTTTGCTTAGTGACGAAGTGTTACTGGCTGGTTGTAGCTACATTTAGATAGCTTGTTGCTGAAGACTGAGAAGATTCACCGATATATCCAAGACCTATCTTTACAAGAGGAGAGCGTTGCACCTTGATAATTTCATCTAAGGTTTCAGATCCTTTAGCAAATCTAAGATTTGAAGTTTTCACTTTCTCAAATTCTTTTCTTAGACTTACTATTTCACATTCTAATTTCTCATTGTGCTTCTCATTTTCTATAAGTTGATTCTTTAGAGTATCTATGGCTATTTTGTTCTCTTCCAAACATATTTTGAGTTGATTGATTTCTTCAAGAAAATCATTTTCTTCTAAAGCATCCATAAAAGTATCTTTAGCCTCACTAGAGTCATTTTCAAATGCCATGAGCAGTCTAATATCTTGATCAAATTCTTCTTCTTCATTATTTGATAGACCATCACTATCTTCATGAGTATAACAACTTTTTCTATTGATAAAATGTTTCTTATTACCTTTTGCTAAATCCTTTCCCTTTTCATGATTATTTTTATGAGGACATTTAGCAGCGTAATGACCAACTCTTCCACAAGCAAAACATTTGAATGGAAGTTTACCTCTAAACCTTCCAGTGCCAAGTTGAAGTTTCTTTACAAAGTTTATCTCATCTTCTTCTGATACATACCCTGATTCCGTTTGTTCTTCCTCGTCCTTGCCTTTTGCAATAGCTCTAAAAGCAGCTTCTTTGACTTTAGATGGACCTCCTTTTCTAATTTCACACGCAGTCAGAATCCCATGAAGTTGAATAATAGTAAGAGTTTGTAGATCCTGCTTCTCTTCAATAGCACACTTTTGACTTGAATTTGAGAGTCAGAGATCTTAAAACTTTTTCTACTAGAGCGGTGTCACTTATGACTTCACCCAGATTTCTTATACAATTTACGATCTCATCTAGACGTAAAAATAAACTAGCAATACTTTCATCATTATGCATTCTGAGTTTTTCATATTGAATTTTGAAAGTTTGGAGTTTAACACTTTTTACCTTGGCATCACCTTCATAGCTCAGAATGATTTTGTCCCATATCTCTTTTATTGTATTTAATTGCATAACTTTGACAAATTCAGATTCAGTCGAACTCCCCAATAATGCATTGATAGCCTTTGCATTGGTTTCATAGTTCTTCCTTGTTGTTGGATCTGCTGGATCTGCTGGAACTGAGGCTGGATATTGGTAACTGCCTTCAACTATAGCCCAAACATCTGCTCCAACAGACTGAAGATAAGATCTCGTGCTTGTCTTCCAAAATATTAAATTGTTTCCATTGAAGAGTGGAGGTCGAATAGATGTTGTCCCATCTTGATTTCTCATCTTAGATGATCTTCATTCTAGCGATTAAGCTTCTTCAGAAGGACCTACTCTAATACCAATTGTTGGGAAATACGCTGAGAGGGAGGGGGGGGGAATCAATATTTACAAGAATCACAATCTTTTTCTTTCCTTTTACTGATTTCTATACACGACTTTGATTAGCCCAACTAGCGTATGTACGCGGCTATCCTAACAGAAACTTGCGTATACCCAAATAACTTTACTATTCAGATAAATATTTAGAAACATTCTTTAGCCCAAATCATTAGTTATGCATCAGATAGTTAAAGAGTAAACATGTTCAATAATAACAGAATAAATCATCACACATGAACACCAAGATTTAAGGTGGAAACCCAAGTCGGGAGAAAACCATTGTTGTTGTCGCCTTTGTCTTCAATATTTATTATTTAGAAAACTGCTTACAATGTTGTACTAATGCAGACTCATATCAGTACACAGGCATCTACCTGCAGAAGGCTGCAACCTTTTCTCGTTATTCAGCTACCACTGGAAGGGAGCTTCAACCCTCTGATCTTGTTTACCAGCCACTACTGGAAGGGAGCTACAACCCCCCGAACAAAACACCAACTTCTACTGGCAAGAAGCTTCTACTTCCATACTGAAGACTTCAACCTTCAGACTCACTACAGACCCCGTTTCATAAATTTTCACATTGGATCCAACAGCTTCAACACAACTCAATATATATAGATCAACACCAGTAACCATAACCCAAACTTTAAACAGAACAGTGAGATCACTGTAACCAGCACACAGTGATAAACCCAGACTTCTAACTAAACATGAAGAAACAATTTCAACCTTGATCACTCATCACACTTAAATGCATACGCTACTTCACTTTATTGTAACCTGCGTGTATACGCGCTTTCTTGCACACCAACCTGCGTATAGATCTATGTATACTGAATTTTTTTTTTAGAATCTGAACAAACTCAAAACAGATTTGAGGCTTTCAGTCATACTTCTTTTCAGATTTGCAGAACCCTTATTCAGTCAGCATCATCAATCATATTTAATCACTCATTCATGGATCATATTTGTACATAATCAACTAGCAGCATATACGATATTCAAATAACCCAGATCTACATGAAGACTTCATTGACAGACAACAGAAATATAGCAGCAATAAACAGATAACCTCTTCATCAAGCTTCAGAAAACCCTGACTTCCATACGCGCTTTTGTTGAAACAAACCCACGTGTATACGCACTTTTACCGTGACGAACTAGCGTATAGATCTATAGTAGTTAAGATTGCAAAAAATTTCAAATCAACAGAGTTACCCAGATTTTACCCTTCACTTCATCAATCATGCGCCAAATCACAGATCTAAATATCTCACCAACAAATCAAGCAAATACATAGCCATTCCAAATCTAAAGAACTTGATCCATCATTGTATTCATAGGTGCATCATTATTTCAAATCTATCAACAAAATGATACCCATTCCACGCAGATATACTTCAGAGAGAAGTATTCAATTAAAGCCCATGCACTTCCACACTTTGCACTATGATCTTCTTCTCCTTATATAGGTTTAGCCTTTCCTAATACCATGAGCCAAAACCATACAAGTGTCGATGGTATTCTTGGATGAAATCAAATAGACGACACAGCGCTCAACACTGTGGGCTCAAACCATGGTAATGACCCCTTGTATTATAATTTTAGAGCGCAAAAGGCATACGCTACTTTGCTTGTTCTTTTCCGCGTGTATACGCGACTTTGCCTGCACTAACTCGCATATAGAACCTTCAATATGAATTTAACCATCTTCTGCTGGATCTTCTGCTAAACCACTGTGCTTCTCCTGAAGCCATATACTGCAACTTTTGCAAGTGAGTTGCCATCAAGGACAACATATGCAATCATAAGAATCATATTGCCAACAAATTCTCAAGAAGACTGTCACGGGAGCTCCAGAACTTAGCACCAAGCAAGACGATGTCTGCAGAGGGTGCGTATTAGGGAAGTATGCCAAGGCAACGTATCCTAGAAGCAGCAATAAGCCAAGAGTGTGTTGGGGTTGATACACACAGAAATTTGCGGACCAATGTCCACAAATGCTCTTAGTGGTGCAAAATATTTTGTCACCTTCATCGATGACCATTCCAGAAAGACATGGATCTACTTTCTGAAGACCAAAGATGAGGTCTTTGATCGATTTAAAGAGTTGAAAGCTCTTGTGGAAAATCTGACAGGAAAGCGGATCAAGAGATTGCGATCAGACAATGGTGGAGAGTACATTGACAAGCACTTCACAAGGTTCTGCGCAAGAGAAGGTGTCAAGAGAGAATGGACTGCTCTGTATAATCCATAGCAGAATGGAGTCATTGAGAGGAAAAACAAGACTATTGTCGAAGCTGCAAGGGCAATGTTGTATGATCAAGACATGCCCAAATTTTTGTGGGTTGAAGCTTGTAATACAGTCATGTATGTGCAGAACACGGCTCCTTATAATGCATTGGGTAAGGTTATTCCTGAGAGCGTGTTCACTGGCAGCAAGCCTGAAGTGAGCCACTTTAGGATGTTTCGCAGTATAGCATATTGTCATGTAACCGATGAGAAGAGGAGCAAGTTGGATCAAACTGCAGAGAAAGGATACCTTGTGGCATATAGCAAGAATGAGAAGGCTTACCGCATCTATATTCCCAAGAGTAGGAAGATAGTAGTAAGACGGGACGGGAAGTTCATGGAGGAGAGAGCCTTCAAGAAATCTCGTGAAATGTCTTCAGCTACGCAGTCTGAGGAGGATCCGCTGGTCCAGCCACAGCAACCTGCGGAAGATGGCTCTAGTGCCTCTCCAAGGCACAAGGATCCTAAGGACAACTTTTTCGAGGAAGTGCAAAATGGAGAGCAGGTAAACCCACCTACCACCAGTGGAAGGATGTGCAAAGAACTATAACAGACTCTGAGGGATGTAGAGGAGTTTGTTGGAGCTCCTAGAAATGAGAAGAGGCAGCGCAGACAACCAAACAAGTATGAGGCATTGGTAGCACACGTTGGAGAACCCTCTAGTTTTCAGGAGGCAGCTCAGCATCAGGTGTGGGTAGATGTGATGGTAGAGTACAACCCCATCATGACAAATGATGTATGGGAAATAGTTCCTAGACCTCAGGACAGATTAGCTGTAGGTTCAAGATGGATCTACATGATTAAATATGCTGCAGATGGCAGTATAGAGAAATTTAAAGCCAGGTTTGTGGCTAAGGGGTACGCTCAGAAGGAAGGTATCAACTATGAAGAAACCTTCACCCCAGTAGCTCGATATACTTCAATCAGATTTGTCATATCCCTTGTAGCGCAGATGGGATAGGAGATTCACCAGATGGATGTCAAGACTGCGTTCTTGTACATAGAACAACCAGAGGGCTTTGAGAAGCATGAGCAAAAAACTCATGTGTGCAGGCTTAAGAAAGCCTTGTATGGACTAAAGCAAGCCCCTAGAGCTTGGTATGGGAGAATTAACAGCTACCTACAAAAGATGGGATTTGTCAAGAGTGACGCAGATCCCAATCTCTACTATTTGAGAGTAGGGGATGAGCCTCTAATATTGGTGCTATATGTAGATGATCTGTTTCTGACTAAATCATCTAGGCTCATCAAAGACTGCAAGGAAAATCTAGCAACAGAATTCGACATGAAGGATCTAGGGCAGATGCACTATTTTCTGGCTTTGGAAGTTTGGCAGCAGAAGGGAGAAATCTTCCTTTGGCAAAGAAGATATACTACAGAGATTCTGAAGAGATTTCAGATGGAGGACTATAGACCCATGGCTACACCAATGATCACAAACTAGAAGAAAATCGACACATCCAAGGATGATGAGGCTGAACCTACCTTGTATAGGTAGCTCATAGGATCATTGATGTACCTGGTCAATACTAGACCAGACATCTGTTATGCCGTGAATACCTCAGTCAGTTCATGGTAGAACCAAGGAGGGCTCACTGGGCAACGACCAAACATGTTCTCAGGTACTTGAAGGGGAGAGTCAAGCTTGGACTGAGGTACACCAAGGGCAATGACATCCAGTGGAGTGGGTTCACTGATGTTGAGATTTTGTGTATTTGGGGTAGCATCAGTTGTGCTCTAGGTCCCAAATTTTGAGGAAAGACTAAAGTTCACCTGATCTACAAGACCCAGAAATGGATTTGGGAAATTTCATCTGGTTTAGGAGATATTAAATTAATTAATTATTTTAATGTATTTCCTAAGTTAAAACTTAGGAAAATAAAATAATTAAAGTGAATTTAATTAAACATGTGATGAAATTGTCTTAAGTCGCACAGATCAAGCTTTCTTTTAATCTTAGTCATTGATTAAAGATTTAATCTTGGTTGTTGATTTGTTAACGAGAAAAGTATAAAGGAAAGGCTTGAGGTCATTTGTAAGACACACAGAGGCAGAGCACTGAAACTAAGCTGAGATTCTAAAGGGGGTTGCTAAGAATTCTCAAGTGTTTCAGTTGTAGAGAGGGGAATTTAGATCAAGGGGATGATCTAATCCCGGGGTCTAGAATACATAAGAAGCAGAGAAGAGATCAACAAGGACAATAAGGTAGAAAGAGAAAAGAACAAGAATAGACATAAATAGTAGTTAATGCAAGAAGAAGAAGATGATAAAGAAGAAGAAGAAGAAAGATTAATAAAGAAGAAGAAATGAAAAGAAGAAGATTGTTTCCAAAAAGGGTTACCGGGGTTTCTAGGCTCAGATCAGCCGTAGTTCGTAAATCCTGCTTAACCAGCAGGATCAACCGTTGTTTTTGTCCAGATCGGGCCGAGAGTCACAGAGAGCCCAGTTTTCTTCCGTAGGGTTTTCCAGATCTGGAACCCAGAGTTGTGTATTCAGAAATATTCTTAATAATAGAGCCCTCCAGCAGCCAGAGACCGGTTTTCCCACATTGGGTTTTTCCGGGGACTATTTGTCCAGAAATAACTCACTTTGTCTATGTGTGCATGTGCTTATTCTAGATCTGAATTGGTAGAGATCAGTTATGTGTTTTGCTTTAATGTTAACTTGAATTTATTCAGTTGATAACTTGTATAAGTAGGAGAAGCTTAACCGGATTAGCAGAAATAATTTCTGCATAAGAATTAAGATTCAGAAATTTCTACAACTGACACAGACTGGGCTGGAAGTCCAGTAGATCGGAAGAGTACCAGTGGGCACTGTTTCGGTGTCGGATTAGGAATGACTTCCTGGTGCAGTAGGAAACAGAAATCTATGGCGCTGAGCTCAGTCGAGACTGAATATATGGCAGCTAGCACAGCTTCATGCGAGGCCATATGGCTTCGTAAGTTGCTTATGAACTTACTCAAGAAAATGATGTAAGCGACCAGCATTTTGTGTGATAATCAGAGTTGCATCAAGCTCTCTGAAAATCCTTTGTTTCATGATCGGTCGAAACACATTTACATCAGGTGTCACTTCGTCAGATACTATGTCCAATGGGGAGTTGTAAAATTTAAGTACATTCCTACAGGAGAGCAAGTGGTAGATATCCTCACGAAAGCTCTAGGTAAGACTAATTTTTCTTACTTCAGAGAAAATATGGGGATGGTCAAGAATCCATTCCAGTGGGAGGAATGGTTAGGCTCGAAATTCAGAGGGAGTTGCAGTACGGATGAGGCAGTGACAAAGATGGTGTCATGGGCAGCAACGCAGCAGATGAGACATCAGCAGCGCAGTAGATGCTTTAGGTCAGAGCAGATGCAATTGGCATTTTTCTAGAACACTTTCCTCGCTAAGAGGGAGTGTTGATTTTTGTACCATTGGAAAGTGTTCCAAGTCTCAAATTTTGTGAGGATGCTTGGACATCAGTATTCCAAAGGACCCAGAAACCATTTGTGGAAATTCCACTCGGTTCGTGTTTTATTAAAATAATTAATTATTTTAATGAGGACCCTAAGTCTAAACTTAAGGAAATTAAATAATTAAAGGTTATTAATAAAACAGAGTGAGAATCTTCTAAACAATGAAGATCAAGTCGTGTTTTAATCTTAGCCATTGATTAGAGATCTAATTTGGGTCGTTGATTCATCAACGAGAAGATTATAAGAGAAGGTTTGAGGGTCATTTGGAAAGTAAGTTGGGCACACAGTACCCGAAGGAAATCGATTCTAAAGGAATAGAATTCGATTTCAGAGGGATAGTTGCAGGGCAGAATTGCAGAGGCAAAAGAAGGAAGGGGACGTCAGCAGTGACAGAGAAAGGCAAGAGGAGGATGCAGAGGGCCACAGAGGTCAACGCTAAGCAGAAGCACTAAGTGCCCACACAAAGTGACGCAGTCCAGCATAGGGACTACGCAGAAGATCACGCAAAGTGACGCAGGTGAAGCTAGGGTGTCTTCCGAGTGTCAGAAATTCTCCAAGAGGATTCAGCGAATTTATCTCAGGTGTATTCCTAAGAAATTTGCTCAGCTACTTATTGTAAAAGATATTCATTGTTGAAGAATAATACAAACCCTCATCTGTTGCACCGGTTTTCCTGCATTGGGTCTTTCCAGGGACAATTGTCCAAAAATAACTGTGTACATGTGATTGTTTCTATTGTGTTATATGTGTTATGTTCTATTCTCTGCTTATGGTTAAGTGATTATTGCAGTTGTATTTATTTCAAAATTTACTGAAAGAAATTCGTAAATAACTTATCATAAATAAGTAGGAGCAATAAATCTATCACTGCAGTAGTATTTCAGATTTGAAATTTTCACAGCCCATAGGTTTGAGTATTGGAAAACAAAGAGCTTGAAGAAGAGGTGGCGGAAAACTACTAATTCTCTTGCATGCAAGACCTTCCACGAACTCATAAACTGATTTTTAGGGAAGCCGTGAGCATTATAGGGACAGCAGTAAGATCATCTAGGCCGTGGGCCTTTGAGCCTTGCAAAATTTATGTTTTAGAGATGTTTTCCATTCACTTTTGTTGTCATATTTGAGGGGGAGATTCTAGCTTTTTCCAAGCTCTAACCTTTGTAAAGATCTCCTTTTGGGCAGTCTTCTTAGAGGCTTATTTTTTACTCATTGTAATCACTAATAAAAGATAAATTTTTGCTTAAGGGAGCTTGGGATCTTTTCCCATGGCATCCCCCTTCCTTAGTTGAAAAGGAAGGACCTTTTTGGGTGGATTGACTTGCTTTCTAGTTTCTTTTATGCTTATTTCCATCTCATGCATGCTTAAAATTAATAACACATTCACTTCACATCCCTTCACTAAGTGTCTAATAAATCTAACATGCATAAGTTCTGAAATTTACAAACTTGAGCAAATCTCTTATATGTGTGAACAATTTATATCATTAGCAAGTTTTAATTGTTTCATGGTTATTTAGGCACATGCTTCACTATTTGGTCCATTTATGCTACATATTTTGGGAACTATTGGAGCATTATCTCTCACTTGAAACAATTGTATCTTAAGGAAAATCTATTTCATTTAATTTGCCTACTTTCATTTTATTGGTGCAACACACATGAGCTTATTTCCATTCTTGTTTCTCAAGTTTAATTTGTTATTGCAATGAGCATTATCTCATTTCTATTTCTTTTGAAGCATTGCATGTAGCAATTTAATTGGGACAATCAACACAACTTGCATATAAAGGCCCCAAGCCTCACTAAAATTTTACCTCCAACATAAGTTGGTTGAATAGACATTTTAGGGACCCTCTACTCCTCTATTGACTCCTGACTGTGAGATCCACATGATTTGGGCAAGGGTAAGGTCTGAGGATTGAAGAGTTGATTTGCAATCTTTGTTGTAGAGGTAATTAATAAAATTAACCAAAAGCACTCTCCATCACATTTAATTTACTTGTCACTTGATGGTTTAGGGTTTTTATGCAAAGTTTATTACAAAAGCAAGTATTGTAATTCTCTTAACTAATGCTTTATTTTCATTATTCAAGTCTAATTTCACATTTAGCATATAGCATTTTCCAAGTTGATTTCTAATTGTGCAAGATATGTTTCAATGTTTTGATTTCTAAATTTGGTTATCTCAAAGGCATTTTTTGTATCTTGAAATATCTTGTGTTAACAATCTTTTGTTTCCATTTCAGGATTACTTTTCTTTCACTTTTTAAAGCATTACTTTTTACTTTTGAGCAAGTTCTTTACAAGGCCCTGGTTGTATGATTTTATCATTGTCATTGTTATTTCAAGTTGCTCATATGTGCTCATAAATCTTTAAAATTAATCCAATTTCACTCTAACATTCTCCTAGAACCTCACATCTTTTAAATTAGTTTTTCATTTTAGGGACCACCCCCCTTAACTAACGTAGCAGAGGAGCTTAAACGGAGAGAGTCGGGATTAGTGTGACAGCCCCTTCTCTGAGTTCCTTGCCACCAATCACACCTTGTGGGGTTAAAAGCTTTTCTTGATGACTAGTAGGTAGGTGTAGGCGACAAGGAGATAACAGGCCCAACTGAGAAAATATAGAATACAAAATAAACCTAGATCTGATCAAGCAGATCTGCACTATATCGGTGCTTGATCTTCTATGCAAATCTGGATCTCCAGCCTCTCACCACTCCCTTAGACCTGACACTTTGGAGTATCACACTCCTCCTCCTGAGGTTATTGTTATTGTATGGTGTGTATTCTCCCTCTTCCTAGCCTTGCTCTTATAACTTTACATTGAGATAAATCCCTAACCCTAATCTCCAAAGTGATTGACAATGAAGATTGGATCTCGCCTCACTTGACATCAATGGTTGAGATTAAAACAAAATCACTAAATTAAATTAATTTACTTTTCCTAAGTTTACATTAGCTCAATGAGCCAACATAATACTTACGCTTTTTTTCTAAGGTACAAAGAAACTTTCTTAACCTAGAGCATGTATCCAAGGGAGATCTTGTGGGCGACTTTTGCACGCCTAGGCACTTAGTTTTGCGCAAAGAACCTACCCGAGCTACAAAAATCAACTCTTCTCTTAGCGAGGGAGGTACTTCTTCCCCTTGGAATTATCTTCGATCCTAGACATGTATTCGTTGCCTTGGCTGCTCCCTCTGAACTAGAATCCTTCTATGCCACCTGGTCTAGAAAGATCCTCAAAATCCAACTTCCCTTGACGTTTTTCCTAGAAGTCTCCTACCCCTAAACCACTTATTGACAAACTTGGAGGAATTTGTCAGTTGTTCCTCCCTCCCTAAACATGAAGGTTAACACCCTCTGAGTTGCTCAACCTTTGGAGCATCCCGCTCCTTCTTTGTCACTTGGGTGACATGGAAGAGGGAAGAATTTTCATTGTAGTTTTGTCCCCTCACCTTAAATGGGCAGTTTATCATCAATCCTAATCTCGCGGGATCTCCCCTATTGCCTTATAGATTTAGGATGGGCAAACCTTGCAAAACCCTATTTTTGGTAGTGTGGTCCCATTTTCCTGGTTCACAATTTTCACTCCCCTCTGCACATTACAAGCCTTATTTCATCATTTTCCCTCTTTGGGTCCACAAGGCTCTGGTACACCCCTTCCCCTTGTCCACATGTTTGGCCAGGCCTGGAAACATTGCCCCAGAGGTTGATGTAGCTAAAAAAAAAGATAAAAGCATATCATGGTCACAAATGACAAAATATATATATATATATATATATATATATATATATATTACAAAATACAAAAGTTGGTCGGGATGTGAAAATTCGGTTACCTGAATCCTATTGCAACAACTGATGTTAATTGTTCTCATTGTTATTTTACTCAACAATTTATCTGTTGTTTCCTACGGAAAATATCGAATTAAATACACTGCAACCTTCACAAACAAACTGTGGAAGAAATAAAACACTGGAAGAAAATATATGCACACACACAAAATTACACTGTTATTTTTTTACCAATGTCCCCGGAAAAACCCAATGCGGGAAAACCAGTGCAGCAGCTGAGGGTTTTATTATTATGCAGTAGTGAAATCTGAGTACAAACTATGGATGCCCAAACTGGCAATCCAAACAGAGAAAAAACTAGCAAAAATAACTAGTGAGGAAATTCCTCACTCCACAGACGAATTTGACACTGACCTCAACTCAAAATTAGGCCATACCCAACTGCCTCTGCGCAGTCTCTGCGTCACTCTACGCAGTCACTGCGTCCCTTCAGCTCGGAACTGTGTCACCTCTCACTGTCTCGTCAGCTGCTATCTGGGAAACTGATTCTCTCGACCTATGGAACCTTTGCCCAGCTTTTGGCACTGAATCTCGCCTTCTCCCTAGAGGGCACTGCACTACCTCACTATGGCACTCTCTGCCTCTGCAAATGTACTCGCAGGATTTGGGAATCTTCCTCTAGCTTCACTATCTCTTGTTGATTTTTGTAGCATCAGAAAGTGCTCTAAGTCTCAAATTTGGTGTAGAGGCTTAGACACTAGTATTCCAAAGAACCCAGAAAGCGTTTGTGGAAATTCCACTCGGATTTTGTTTTATTTGAAAAAATAATTATTTTAATGGGGACCCTAAGTCTAAACTTCGGGAAACTAAATAATTAAAGGGTATTAAATAAAACAGAGTGTGAATCTTCTAGAGGACATGGATCAAGTCATGTTATAATCTTAGCCATTGATTAGACATCTAATTTGGGTCATTGATATGACAACGAGAAGACTACAAAGGAAGGCTTGAGGGTCATTTGGAAAATACACTGAGACAATGAATTGATCTAAGATCGAATTTTCTAGGGCAGGTTTGCTGAGAAATTCGAGCTAGAGATATGAGCAGTGAGGGGCAGAGATAACATCCGGAGAGGAAGAGATTTTCTCAACCGGTGGAGCATCAGTCAGAGAGAGGCAAAAGAGATCTAACCAAAGCCAGCGCGGAAGGAAGAGGGCTCACACAATGACTGTGTAGGCTCACGCAGAAGCAGCATTGAGGCAGAGGAAGGGGTTTTCGGAATTTTGATGGTGGATCAGTTTCAAAGGCCGAGATTCGGAAAGTGGCACCAAAAGGTTGTTCCTCAGGGTCCACAGAGGCAAAACAACTTGGTTGAGGACCAACGTTAAGCATGGAAGGGGGTGACGCAGTGGCTGCAAGTTCAAGCGCTAGATCTGCGAAGAGGTTGCGCAGATCTTCTCTAGGGTAGTGTTTTCTTCATTTGAATCAGCCGGAAATTCAGTGATTGAGTGAGGTAAATCCTCATAAATTAATCTACCAGTATTTTTCTCCGTAACTAAATCACCCTAGGGGTATTCAAAGATGTATTTAGACATTGCTACTACATAATAATAAAACCCTCAGATCTGTTGCACCAATTTTCCTGCATTGGGTTTTTCCGGGGACTGAGTTCAAAATAAAGGTGTCATATGTGTGAATGATTTCCTTGTTCAGTTTCCTTGTTTCTGAATCATAATTATTGTAATGTAGGTTGCTTCATTGATTGCTTCAGTATTTCATGAATTTATTCAGAAATAATTGTGTAAAGTAAATTACATAATAGATGAAGTAATCCAGATGGTTACAGTAGGATTCCTTAGATTAATTAAGATCTAGGAATTTTCACATCTCTGCCCCTCTCTCATTGCTTTGATCTCATTGAATCACTTCCGGCAACTTATAGCTGCTACTCTGAAAATCGATATCTTAGCAAAATCGAATGCTCAACTGATTTGGTGTATTTACTCCAAGCCCCTATCGACTTCTTCTTATAATCTTTCGTTAAGACTTCAACGGCCACGATTAAATCTTAATCGATGGCTAGGATTAACTAGAAATCGATCCATGTACTTTTCTAGAACATTCCCACCATGACTTAATTAATTCAGATTAATTAATCATATTCCCTAAGTTTAGACTTAGGAAATATTAAAATCAAACTAATAAATCTAATTAAGTCGCCTCTAGGTGGAATTTCCTGAAATGGTTTATGGGTTTTGGGGAATACATGTATTCTAGCCTCTCTACCAAATCTCGTGGCTTGAACACATTCGATGCTACAAAAACTAACACTAGCTCTTAGAGAGGAAAGTGTTCTAATGTTGCAACCCACTGAAACAACACCCTATCTATGCATCATCTCTTGTCACGTCGCTAATGTCTGGCTACTACTGCACAACTATGATATGAGTTGCATCTGTTCTGTTGCTGACCTTGCTGAAGTGCTTCCAACACTGCATCTATACTGCAACTCTGTTGTTGCTGCTACTGCAATATTTGCAACTCCCACTCATCTATTGTTGTTGCAACTGCAACATCTGCAACTGAAAATTATCCAAAATACTGAACCATATGTGTTCAATATGATGCATCTGTCACCCTAGTCCTGACTGCTACTAGTCTTTGCGTTGTCACTGAATCCCTCTGCGTTGCTGCTAGCTTTGCACTGCTGCCAACTATGCACTGCGTTGCCCAGTATCTGACCACTACTAGCTACTGCATCTGTCACTCTGGCATCTTGACTACACCAACTGCCACTGGTCCATCCTGCTACTGCGTATTGTGGGCTTCCGTAGCAAGGTATTGATTCAAGAGGTGGACATCCTCAAGAATCTTGCCCAAACTGTAGCACTCTGGGGCTACAAAACCAAGTCACCCCACCTCACTCCTGGAGGGATGTCTACAATCATGGCAAATTCTTCCTCCAGCCTGGAGGACAGCCTATCGATCTCTGCGGAAGATGCCTGCTGGTCTTGTTGCTCCTCCTTGTCCTTCTTCCTGAGAGGGCACTGGGGACTATAGTGGCCTAGAGCTCCACACCTAAAGCACTTGACCTTTGACAAGTCCTTCTTCTTCCTACACTGCTCCCCCTGTCCCTATCAGGGACCCTTCGATGCGAGGGCCACATTCTCCTCCTTCACCTGCTTCGATCCACTGCTGTTGCTGCCACTAATGGAGCTCTTCATCAAGTCTCGCCTGAACTCCTCCTGTTGCAAGTCTGCCCACATCCTATCCCATCTTGGCAAGGGTTCTCTTCCCAAAATACTTTGGACGAATGCCTGCCATTCTTCTGAGACACTGTTGAGAGCTACTCGTACTAGCTTTGTGGCTTGAGGCGCTGCTCCAACAGCTGCAAGCTCATCTCGTATCTCCTGAATGCTGATAAGGAAGGGGTCTATGCGTTCCCCTTTCTGCATCCGGGTGCATCTCATCTTTTCTTCTAAGTACATCTTTCGTTGCTCGGAAGACCCCTAGTATAGTGTGGAAAGAGAGTCCCACATCTCTGTTGAGAATTTAGAGGGCTGATGATTAATTCAAATTCTCTTCTTAATAATTACTTGTGAGCTTACTTGAGTTACTTATGTCTTCTCTTCGTTATCTAATTTAGTCTTTCATCAAGTCAAGTATCAAAATATACAAGACATAGAATTAGGCTCCTAGAGCCAAGGCAAAACCTCTCGCTCTTGGAGAGGAAAACCCACGAGAAATTCTTCTTATAGATTTTCAAATGACAAGTACCATGAGCAAGACTTAGACCCTTGACCTATATATATGCATCCAAAACCTTGTCACTGCTTCTTTATCTGCTTCCAATGTTGATCCTTCATTCTTGCACCAGCTTACACTGATCTATAACAACCTTAGAGAACTCGGTCTCTAATTCAATCTAACTTGATTTCGTCTTTGTTCACCAAAGCATTTCTTCTTACTTCATCTTCACTTGGAAGATATTTCTTTTGTTTACTGAGGATAGGAAGGTAAATCATAGATTTACCTTCCTTTTATACTTGTACTTACAAGTGCATCACCTTACTGGAATCACACCTTACTTCAAATTGACTGCATATATACACAGTGATTTACTGCCTTAGCTTCGCACTTCACTCAAGTTATATCATGTTGTTACATCTCAGATATTATTGTACTGGATCTTTGTCTTGAGCCTGCATAGATCTCTGTCTTAAGTCAACTTCAAACATAGATAGATATTGTCCGCACTTATGTCCTTGAACTTTGTCTTATTTCCGCATTTAACTAGACTTCTTCACATTTTCTTGACCTTAGATGTATTCACATTATACCCAGTCCTTAAACCGCATTTTAATCACAGATGTATCTGCATTATACTCAAAATGATCCTCACTTTTCTTTGTTGTATCGCTTCAGACAAATCCGCACCTAAACCCTTCTTGAAATCCACACTATTTCAGAGTGATCTACATTTCTGTACACTTCAAATGATCCGCAGATTCTAAGTTTATATAGTGGTGTCATCTTTGTCTTTAGGCCGACCAGTCAGCTAGTGGGTAGGCCGACTTTAGTTACTGATATATAGGCCGACATGAAGTGTATTTACTCCAGCATTTAATGAGGCATTTCTTCACTGTATTAGAAGCTTATATTCCAGCATTGATGAAGGTTGTCCATAGCCATTTCTTCAAGGATTTGTGACAAGGTTCATGACAAGGTCTGGAGAATATACTGATGACTAGACTCTTCATTTACTAGACACTTAATTACTAATGTAACTAGAAGACAACCCTAATAGACATCAAGAAGAAGTCTATAATAAAATCTTGCTCATGAAACCCATGAAGCAAGTACAACCTAAAATACATTTTATTATCTTTGTCTTCTTCTTTACATAAATACATAATTACATTGTCAATATGAAGACCGACCTAGTTACACTTTCCAACCCTCCCTCTTATCTAGGGAGGTATTCATACAGGGACATGGTCACTTTCAAACTGAAGAATCTCATAAGAAGAATCGGATTGGTAATCGCATCTGCATAGCATCATATCAACTAGCATTGTCCTAGTACAAGGCCTTGACTAACAACCCCATCTGTCAACGAGACAATGGGCTACAATGCTGGCAAGACACATGACTAATAGACACCATAGTCATTGTCTCTCCAAGGTACATACCCCACCTAGGTGTTCCCAGAGTATGACCTTCTTGGACTATTCTTCTCTTGGGTAGCCATCCCTCAAAGAATATCGGTCCTCGAATACTCTTATCTTGAATGCCCTATCTCATTCTCAAAGAGTATCGAATGCCAGATGATTACCCAATCCTCCATTCTGTCTTCCAAGTGAAGACTAGAATGATTTGTCTATCCATTCTCTTCACATGGCCTTCACTAAGACTTACGGTTTTTAGTGCTGGTTTAGTGCATGACACATCTAATAGAGAATCCCATACGTCACTCCCTCTCAACACAGGAAGGACATACTTCAAGTTTCTTCCAAGCAAGAAACTTACCACTAGGCTCCCTCTCAACCAGGGTCTTGTAGCAGCAATCCAGCTACTCATGAAGAATTCCTCCCCTTGATGTCATGGATTTCGATATTGAGGAATCTTCAACTTTTGGCTTCATAGGGCACAGATCATCCATCACTTTCAGTCACGAGTGATGTCCACTATCAAAAAGTGATTCATCAGCCTTTCTCATTTGGTCCACCATTATGCCATGTTGCTTTCCTTCGAATCATCTCCAAGGATCATACATCATTTCTCATGATTAGCAGCCCTACACAAATTCATCTAGATAAACATATACCTATGAACTTTTAAAACAAAAGTACCTCAATGATGATCTTTCACCATGACATCTTCCTATAGGCATCAGCGTCCTTTATTCAAATTGACATATCTCCTAATGATGTGTTTTGTCAAGGGTCTTCTTCTTTACCAGACTTCTGTCAGAGTCTACATATCCTCCCAGGAGATATCCTAGTCATATTTTCTTGGCCTCTGGATGATAACTGCCTCTTGACATGGTTGCATGTCATGATCTCTTCCTCTCTGCACATTCTTCATTCCCAGGATCTTACAAATTTTCCAATTTCTCGTTCATATACAACCACCTCATATTCCATGAGGATATATATATGTTGATCTCATCTATCAGTGCACCGAGAGATCCTCCTTCATAGATCATACTTCTAAAAATGGATGTCTATTACCTACAACCATATGACATGACTTCACAGCATCCAGTGTCAGCATATAAAAATATACATACCTCATACCTTTATCATTTAAGTCATCTTGTAGCAGTTTTACTAGAATGAAGAGCTTCATTCCCTTGACCTGCTTCATTCATATGTCATCACATCCCAAAATTATGTTTCCATGATGACCCTTGATCTTGATGACTGCCTTCCATCAGTATTGTTATCAGAGAGGTTTTCTTGGCGTTGCTTCACCAAAAGCTCCTACCATGCTTTTATCATGATGCTATAATTTACATTGTTTCCTATCATACTATATTACAACCAATAGAAATCTCTTAAAGGAGAAGATGATCTCAATCATAGAGGAGATCCCTTGCTCCTTCTTTCTTATATTTCTTTGCATCATGTTCTTCTATTATATCTGAGACATGGGCTTCTTTCTTTTTCCTTTTGTCCTTTCTAAATTTAGGACAATCTCGTTTATAATGCCCAAGATCATTACATCCAAAGCATTGTGCTTTGTTCATATTTCCTTTCTTATTATGAGGACCAAATTTACCGAATCTTCCTTTCTTCCTAGACATGGCAGCAAAGGCTTGATTCTCTACACTTGATCCTGCTTTCAATCTTGATTCTTCTATCTTACCTAGACTTTGGAATGGTGTGGCTTCTTCTCTCCCATCTATGCTGGAAGTGGAACCTCTCCATTCTTTCGGTAAGATATTTTGTACCATAATGAGTATTTCTCTATCAGACATTACTTCACCCAACTTCGTATTGTGAAAATCTCCATCATATATGGAATTATTCCTTCCTTTGACATTCTCAATTTGTATAGTTTTTGTCTCAGGGATATGATTTCCTTTGTAGAACCTTTCGAGAATAGTTCCACAAATTTATCATATATTTCTTTTGAGGATTCTAGCTTTGATACATAGGGTGTGAGAGAGTCTTTTATGGATTCTATAAGAATCCTTTGGGCTCTTATGTCTCCTTGCATGTATTTGATATATGCTAGAATGTCTTCTTTTGGAGGTTGAATTGTAGATCCTTCTATGAAACCCATAACTTCATTTTCAATTAGCTTTAGATCTATCCTTTTCTTCCATGCATTAAAGTTTGATAACCGAACCAGCTTGTTGCTCTCTTTACAATAAGTCATCTTGACAGATTTTAAGTAAGGTCATAGATACTTACTTGAGTAGAGTGGCTTGCAACTTCCTTAATGATGATGATGAAGATGAAGTTAGGAGCTTCTTCTAAGATAGGAATCTTCAATGTAGGTGATCTTGAATCCTTGATGATAAAGGATATCTTCCAAAGATGATGTCCTCTTCTAACAATGTCTTGAATATAAATCTTTGATGGCAAAGATTACTTACTTGAATGAGTTGATACCTTTTGGGTAGGATAGAAGGTTTTTCTTGAAGTAGCTAGAGAGTCTTCTTGCAAACTTATTTGATTCTTCAACCCAAACTTTGATCTTTGCTTCCTATAGTGTCTCCTTTGTCAAGCAACCCTTGCATTCAGCCCCTTAGCTCTGATACCATGTTGAGAATTTAAAGGGTTGATGATTAATTCAAATTCTCTTCTTGATAATTACTTGTGAGCTTACTTGAGTTAATTATGTCTTCTCTTCGTTATCTAATTTAGTCTTTCATCAAATCAATTATCAAAATACACAAGACACATAATTAGGCTTCTAGAGCTAGGGCAAAACCTCTCCCTCTTGGAGAGGAAAACCCACGAGAAATTCTTCTTATAGATTTTCAAATGACAAGTACCATGACCAAGACTCAGACCCTTGACCTATATATATGCATCCAAAAACTTGTCACTGGTTCTTTATCTGCTTCCAATGCTGATCCTTCATTCCTGCACCAGCTTACTCTAATCTATAACAACCTTAGAGAACTCGGTCTCTAATTCAATCTAACTTGATTTCGTCTTTGTTCACCAAAACATTTATTCTTGCTTCATCTTCACTTGGCAAATATTTCTTTTGTTTACTGAGGATAGGAAGGTAAATCATAGATTTACCTTTCTTTTATACTTGTACTTACAAGTGAATCACCTTACTTCAGATTGACCGCATATATACACAGTGATTTACTACCTTAGATTCGCACTTCACTCAAGTTATATCATGTTGTTAGATCTGAGATATTACTGTACTGGATCTCTGTTGTAAGCCCGCATAGATCTATGTCTTAAGTCAGCTTCAAACATAGATAGATATTGTTCGCACTTTTGTCCTTTAACTCTGTCTTATTTCCGCATTTAACCATACTTCTTTACATTTTCTTGACCTCAGATGTATCTGCATTATACCCAGTCCTTAACCCGCATTCTAATCACATATGTATCTGCATTATACCCCGAATGATCCGCACTTTTCTTTGTTGTATCACTTCAGAGAGATCCGCACCTGAACCCTTCCAGAAATCCGCACTATTTCAGAGTGATCTTTCAAATGATCCACAGATTCTGAGTTTATATAGTGGTGTCATCTCTGCCTTTAGGCTGAACAGCCAGCTAGTGATTAGGCCGACTTTAGTTACTAAAATATAGGCCGACATGAAGTGTATTTACTCCAGCATTTAATGAGGCATTTCTTCACTGTATTAGAAGCTTATATTCCAGCGTTGATGAAGGTTGTCCATAGCCATTTCTTCAAGGATTTGTGACAAGGTTCATGACAAGGTCTGGAGCATATACTGATGACTAGACTATTCATTTACTAGACACTTAATTACCAATGTAACTAGAAGACAACCCTAATAGACATCAAGAAGAAGTCTATAATAAAATCTTGCTCATGAACCCATGAAGCAAGTACAAACTAAAATACATTTTATTATCTTTGTCTTTTTCTTTACATAAATACATAATTACATTATCAATATGAAGATCGACCTAGTTACACTTTCCAACAATTTCTTTGGTTGTGCCCAAAGCCACTATGTGAGATACCACATGATCCCGAACTCCATCAAGGATCAATATCTTCGCCTTCGCCATCTCCTTCTTGTACAGTTTTAGCTGATTTGGATCTGTGGGGACAGCTACCACATTATCGATATACACTTTGAGACCATACTCATCTAGAAGGAAGGAAATTCTTGCCTTTCAGATCACATAGTTGGAGGCTTGTCCAACCTATCTTGATCCCGCAGCCCGGTTATCTCAACAAAATATGTCGAAAACCTTCTCTTCCCCTATGCTCAGCTGCTACTAGGCTCTACGCACTCCCTGCTGGAGTGAGTAACTTTGCTCACAATGACTGCTAATCTGCAAGGGAAATTGAACTTCTGAGACTACAAGTTCCCTGAGGAAAATTTTCCCTCGATGTGTGCTCTTTCTTCCACCCGGCGCTATTTTGCTCTAGCAAACTACTGCAAAATAATTGCGTCTAGGTAGAGATCTCCTCTGCAAAAAAATATGGTTGCTCCTTCTGCCTCTGGTAATCCTTGATCTGGATAAATCGGATTTCTTTGTCGCTCTCTCATGGAAATCGATTTTCCTCAGGAAATTGACCCTTTTGGCCAAGGAACTACACTACCCCTGGGGGTTTCAAACTGTTTCTCACGCAAAGCAACGAACCTCCTCTTTCCTTCTGCTACTGAGCTCTCCAATTGATCAACTGCGCTCTGATACCATGTGAAACATTGGTTACCCGAATCCTATTGTAGCAACTGATGTGAATTCTTCTAATTGTTGATTTACTCAACAATTTATTTGTTGTTTCCAACAGCAAATATCGAATTAAACACACTGCAACCTTCACAAATAAACTGCGGAAGAAATAAAACGCTGGAAGATAATATATGCACACACACAAAATTACACTGTTAGTTTTGGACCAATGTCCCCGGAAAAACCCAATGCGGAAAAACCGGTGCAGCAGCTGAGGGTTTTATTATTATGCAGTGGTGAAATCTGAGTACAAAGTATGGATACCCAAACTGGAAATCCAAACGGAGAAAAAACTGACAAAAATAACTAGTGAGGAAATTCCCCACTCCACAGACGAATCTGACACTAACCTTGACTCGAAATTGAGTCGTCCCCAATGCCTCTGCATCACTCTACACAGTCATTGCATCCCTTCAGCTCGGAATTGTGTCACCTCTCATTGTTTCGTCGACTGCTTTCTGGGAAACTGATTCTCCCAGCCTTTGGAACCTCTGCCCAGCGTCTGGCACTGAATCTCGCCCTCTCCCCAGCAAAATGGAGTTTGTCTCTAGAGGGCACTGCATTGCCTCACGGTGGTACTCTCTACCTCTCTGCAAATGTACTCGCTGGATCTGGAAATCTTCCTCCGAGTTCACTATCCCAGCCCCCCTCTCACTGCTTCGATCTCACTGAATCACTTTCGGTAACTCACAGTTGTTGCTCTGGAAATCGATATCTCAACAAAATCGAATGCTCAACTGATTTGGTGTATTTTCTCCAAGCCCTTATCGACGACTTCTTATAATCCTCCGTTGAGACTTCAACGACCACGATTAAATCTTAATCGATGGCTAGGATTAACTAGAAATCGATCCATGCACATTTTTCTAGAACATTCTCACCATGATTAAATAAATTATGATTAATTAATCATATTCCCTAAATTTAGACGTGGGAAATATTAAAAAATGACTAATAAATCTAATTAAGTCGTCTCTAGGTGGAATTTCCAGAAACAATTTTTGGGTTTTGGAGAATACATGTATTCTAGCCTCTCTACTAAATTTCGTCGCTAGAACACACCCGATGCTACAAAAACTAACACGAGACATTAAAAATAGTACGTCAGCAAAAGCCAAACATGAGCTCTACCCCTTCATTATGGCCATCACCCTAGTTCCTTGGAACCCATGAGTGCCCCCACATCATTGACGAACGCATGCACGTCCCAACCCCTGGTGGGCAATGACCCGCCCCACCTTAAAGGGGGTAATCATTGTTTATATCATACACAGCATGATATCATCTCCTGGAGCCCCGAGCAGTAATAATAAAGATAATTCAAGAAAAGGCAAAAGGCAAATGAAGAAAGGTGGAAAAACAAAGGTTGGGGTAACTTATGTACCACAATTGCTCCTTCCCACATCTATACACCCAAATGTGTGGATATCCCTCATCATTACCACCCTTGAACCCATGGCATTTGGCTTTGATACCCCTGTGTCCCAATCCACCTCATCATTATCTGTGAAAATTTCACTACTGAAATCCTATTGCAGCAACTGGAAATTACTCTCCTAATTATTAATTTTATTTAACAATTTATTTGTTGTTTGCTACGACAAATATTGAATAAATCACACTACAAGCTACACAAATAAAAGTGCGGAAGAAAATAGCGCTGAAAGCTGAGAAATTACTAACACACACACAAAAATATGAGACAATTATTTTTGGACAAAAGTCCCAAGAAAAACTCAATGCAGGAAAACCAGTGCAGCAGTTGAGGGTTTTATTATTATGCAACAGTAAGAAATTTTGAGTACAACTACAAGCCGAAATCGGGCAATCCTACAGAGAAAAATACTGGCAAAAATTTAGTGAAGAATTTTCCTCACTCCACAGGCACAACTTGCCTTCAGAAAACTCGGCCCTCTAACCCTCAGCATCAGCCTTCGCACTGCACTGCACAGTCTACTTGACGTCAAGCCTCTGACTGGTCTTTGATGAAGTTGTTTTGACTTCTACTGGTTGGGAAAATGCTTCTCTGGCACTCTGGGACTCCTTCCCGGCCTCTGGAACTGAAGACGTCTTTCCCTCACAGTGAATCGAACTTGCCTCTAGAAGCTACTACGCAGTCCCTGCGTCAGCTTCTTTGTGGCTCTTCTAGCTCTCTACAAATGCACTCATTGGATCTGGAATACTTCCTCCAGCTTCACTATCTCTGCGCTTCACTCACTGCTTCGATCTTTGGCTCTCTCCGGCAACCGTCTATTGCTACTCTGGAAATCTATCTATCAAGAAATCAAACTACTGAAGTTTCTTCTCCATCACCACATCAATCTCCTCTTATAATCCATTGTTAGAGCACCAACGGCCAAGATAAAAACTTAATCAATGGCTAGGATCATCTTTTGATCGATCTGTGTGAGTTTCTAGACTATTCTCGCCTTATCTCAATTAATATTGATTAATTAACCATATTCCCTAAGTTTAGACTTAGGAAATTTTTAAAATCGATTAATAATCTAATTGAGACACTTCTACACCGAATTTCGAGAAACGATTTTTGGGTTCTGAAGATCTCATGTATTCTAGCCTCTCCACCAAATTTCGTGACTAGAACACATCTGATGCTACAAAAACTAACACTGCCTCTTAGCGCGAATGTATTTTAGTGTTGCACACCCTGCCACAACACCCTGTCTCTACATCATCTCCAATCACGTTGTTGATTTCTGGCTATTGCTGCCCACCAACCAATTCGCAACTCTGATATCTGATGCATCTGTGCTACTGCTGACCCTGTTGTATTGTCGCCAACACTGCATCTACAACTGAAAAATATCCAAAATACTGAATCAACTGTGTTCAGTATGATCCATCTATGACCCGAGTCTCTAACTACTACTAGCTACTGCTCTGTCTACTGAAGACTCTATGTTGTTGTTGACTCTGCACTGTGCCAACTACACTGTTGTCAACTCTGCACTGCACTCCCCAACATCTGACTGCTACTAGTCTCTGCAATTGTCACTTTGGCATCTGATTGCATCAACTACCACTGATCCATCCTACTATTGAACATCGTGGGCCCCCATAGACGGGTAATGATCGAAGAGGTGGACCAACCTCAAGGATCCCGCCCATATGTATCTCTCTGGGGCTACAACTCCAAACCACCCTACTTCACTTCTGGAGGTATGGCTGCCAACATAGCGAAATCTAATCTACTCATATTGTTGTTGCTACTGCTCTGTTGATGCTTCCACAAAACTGCTGCAACTACTGCAGTAATGAATCTGATCTCCCCAGATCCTGAAGCGCTAGCTTCCATAGGGTTTCTCCCTCTGAAGCTACACTCCCTCTGAGTCTCGATCTCCATATCGGAAATCTCTCTGCTCCCTCCTAGCAAATCGCATTGTCCTCCTGCACTGGAAACTGGACTGCGAAGTTCTGCACTAGGAATCTTCTAGCTGGAACTGCACTTGCATACTGCAACTGGGCAATTCGCACTGCCTGTGTCACTCCATTTAGCTCTGCAACTATCTCCCAAGTATTGACTGCAACTAGATTTGCAACTGTCTAATCACAGATTGCGTCTGCTAACACTGGACCTACTATTATGATATTGTGGGCTCCTGTAGCAAAGGTGATGGTCTCACTGCAACAATCTTGAACTAATCTAACTGATCTCCTTGTTGCAACTGTGTTGGACCCTGCCCATCTGGCACACTGGAGTCTCATACTCCTCCTGAATCTGGTACCCCACTATCTCCTTTCAAGCCTTGTCCCTGGCTAGAACCCTTCCTTTCTTCGCAACTCACACTTCCTCCGACAACTGGAAGTCTACCTGCTACCCAAATCTGCATTCTGGCTAACTTGCATGGCCTCCTCTGGCAATCTCGTATGGCCATTCCTGCAGAGCTGTAAAA
This sequence comes from Pinus albicaulis, assembly GCA_034641835.2. Taxonomy (NCBI): domain Eukaryota; kingdom Viridiplantae; phylum Streptophyta; class Pinopsida; order Pinales; family Pinaceae; genus Pinus; species Pinus albicaulis. Next base: position 26,889 of record JAXQQM020062468.1, read on the forward strand.
TCTGGAAACTCAAAACTGAAAAAATAAACCTCGAAAATATCCCTCTTTCCCTCTGCATGACTACTGAATCTACTACTCGTACTCCCTTCTGGAGTGAGAAACACTACCCACAGCAACTGCGAATTTGTAACTGGAAAATCGAACTTCTGAAGACTCGAAGTTCCCTAAGAGATATTTTCCCTCTATTGTGTGTGCTTCTCTCTCTTCCACTCAACGTTGGATCTGCTCTAGCAAACTGCTGCAAAACCCTTTGCGTCCAGCTAGAAATATGCCAAATGAAATAACTGAGTTGCTCCCTCTGCCTCTAGAATCACTCAATCTAGAAGGATCAAATTATTTTGTCTCTCTTCTCAGGAAAATCGAACCTCTTCAAACACATTTGGGAGGATTTGGGAGAATATTTGGGGGAGATTTTTGTGGAAAATTGTCCCCTCATGGGTTACCACCCATCTACACTTGTCATTCCACCATAAAATTCGAATTTGGCACATAAAGGAAGAAGAAAATGATGTCCACTTGCCAGAAATAGATTTTTACACTTGCCATTAGAGCTCCATTCAATAAATTTGAATTTCTCTTTGAGATTGTCACCTCATGCCACTTGTTTAATCACTTCTACATTGGAATTTTCTCCCAACTCTCTATATAATGGAGCCATAGGCTCTCATATTGCATATTTGCAATGAGTTATTGTGCTTGGGGACGCTCTGCTTCTATGTACTTGTGTTCTTCATATGAATAAAAAGACTTTCGGGTTCATTCATGATTTTTATTCCATTGGAGCATTGCTTGGATCATTGCTGGTATATCTCTACTTGTGTCTTTGATTTATATTTCATTTTTCTCATATGCTTTTGTTGAATTGTAGATGTATAGCTATCTTATATTTGCAATTGATTATTTTATATGCTCTAAGCTAGACAACTCTATCTATTTTCATAAAAATTCTAGAGTTATCTTGTCATTGTTTATTGATTTAATCCATATGAGCTAATGTTTGTTGGAAGTTTTGTAGAAGATCATTGTTGAATCAACTAGCAAGCGTGAGGGGAAGTCTTAAAGAGACCAATCCACTTGGCATTGTTTTCAAGGAGCTCTCATCCTTATTTGGATTTCATAGATCCAATTTTTTTTAAAGTACTTATTCTTGCAGAGTTCTTCACATAGTCTAATGCATGAATCAAAATATTAAAAAAATCATTTACATCTTTTAAAATGTGTTTTCATTTCATTATGTAGCTATTCAAGAGCTTCTCATAAGCTAGACAAGTGATGGGAATCTTTTCTCATCACTTGATTTAGCCTTTGTATATTATTTTGTAGCATATTCACATACTTACATGTTCTCTTTTCACACTAACTTTGGTTTTAGTTTTTCAGCGCTAACATTCTTGTTTGTAGGTTCTCTCAAGCTTCAAGTTGCATTTCAAGGAGGTCGTGGGCATTAGGAGAGCTTGTAGAAGAAGGCTAGGTCGTTCACCACTTTGTAATTTGTATTCTCTAATTGTAAAACTCCTTCATCTCTTTTGAGGCTCCCATACGTGAAGGGATTTCCTTCTTGTTTCAAGATTTCACAATGTATTCTCTCATCGATTCCTTGAGAAGCCCTCCAAGAGGCTCTAACCTCATTGTAACACCATAATAATAAAAAATTATGTTTTTGTTGTGGGAGCATGGGTTTTACCCATTGGTATCCCTATCTCTCCATTTTAAGGAGACAATTTGTAGATGGATTGACTTATTGATTTTGACATTTCCATTTTCTTTCACATCACATATGCATCCTCTAATTGGGAAGTAACACAAATAGCATTTATTTTTCTCAAGTTTGCTACACAAATTTTAATTTTGCATTTATCATCATAGTTGCTACAAGGTTCAAGTTACATTTCCATTTGCCAAAAAAAAAAATCATGCAAGCATCATTATTATTGGCAAACTTTGATATATTTAGCTTGGCACTTGTCTAACTAATTCATGTTTTATTGTTATGTCACATTTCCATTTTGAGAATATTGAAGCATTGTGTATTTGATAAGTTTATCTTTCAAAGCAATCACTTATTTTCATGTCAAGCTAATTTACTCAAGTTTAAAGTTCTTTTTGCAAAGCTATTGTGAGCACAAATCTCAATTCTATTTTTCAAAGCATTGCAATTTACTTTACATGCAATTTAGTGTTCATAAACTTCAAGTTTCATTTGCTATAACTTGTTATTGGTTCATCATTTATCTTTAGCAACTCACAATTTCAAATGTTCTTGAAGCTTATGCATCTTATGTTTACTTGAGCAAATATAGAAAGTGATCTTGTGGAACAATCTTACTAATTATTTTCTGCATAGCACTTGCAAACTCACTTGCATAACCATATTAGGCATTTTAACATAGTTGCATTAAAATTTACCTCCAAGCATAACTTTGGTTGATAGAAATCATAGGAAAATTCTTGGAAAGTTCTTACAATTGGTACGAAGTAAGGTAAAGGCGTGTGACCATGTAGTTATGAAGGTGTTTTGTCCCCTTGAAGGAACAGAGGCACACGCTAGCTAGGAAAACTCAAGGGAAGGGTATTGTTAACGACACCATCGTGTCCTCGGCCCCTCTTTCTTACAATCACCCCAATTTTTACCCTTTGGCAAAAGCTCAAGAGGAAGATCTTTCACCTAGATTAAGCATTTAGATTAAAAGTAACCAAGATAATTGCATTCAATTTTAGTTTAGGTGCATTTCATATTATTACATCTTATTATTTTACTTGCAAATAATCCACACACTTGTCATTTATGAACACGTGTTGAATTGAATACTTTGTTTTTGGCAAGTATCATCTTATTTATATTTTGCAAATAGAATTCTAATTATACTTTGGATTAATAAGTGATGATATATCTTGAAAGCATTTTTATATCTTGCATTGATATCTTATTTTGCTATCATCTCTTGTTTCATTTTCAGGATTACTTGTGTTTCAATCTGAAGCACCTTATTTTATTTTGAGCAAGTATCATTCATTTTTTAGCAATGTTTTGAAGGCATTAGTTTTACATATGTTTATTATTATCTCATGTGTTGATGGTTATTGAAGTTGGTTTTAGCTCATATTGTTCATATTATATTTACTTGTAATCTCAAAAAGTAATCCATTTCACTCCAACATCTCCTAAAAATCTCACATCTTTTAACTTAGTTTTCCATTTAGGGACCACCCCCCCTTAACTAACTGATCCAGACTTATGCAGGAACACAATAAAACACAGAAATAAACATAAACGCAGAGATGCAGTAGAAATAACACTTCATTTAATTAATATCAAATACTAAAAAATGCAAACAGATAGAATGGAAAATAAACTAGCTCGGGTGATAGTATCTTATCTCTGAGAAGAGATATGGCGGCTACGTGCCTCTGAACAGTGTTACAATGAAGCTCGAAGGCCTATTTATTATTGAGAAACAATGGAAAACCCTAAACATCCAAAAACCTAACCCTAGGAGATGAAGCGCCAAAACTATAGGCCCCGTTTGGGTAAATTGGTACATCAACCTCCCAGGGTCATAACTTTGGCATACAACATTCATTTGACGCGCACAATACCTCATTAGAAAGAGTTATCCAAGTACTACAACTTTCGAGTGACCAACATGGTCAAAGATCAATGTTGGTCCCGGTTTTCCCAAAAAAAATGTCGTTTAGGGCCTCAAAACGGCTCCGAAAGTTCAAGACCCGAAAAACTGTCAAAAATAGTAAGTTGTGTTACAATTAAAGAAACTAGAAAACTGAAAGAAACAATGGTGGGGTCCAAGTGGAATAGGCGGGTGGCCACCAATATCCCCCTGAATCACTAACCTAGGAGATAGCTTAAACAGAGAGAGTTGGGAATAGGTGACAGCCCCATCTCTTAGTTCCTTGCAACCAACCACACCTTGTGGGGTTAAAGGCTTTTCTCACTAACTGTAGGTAGTTGTAGGCGGCAAGCGATAACAGCACCAATGGAGGATATTTCAAGTACATACGAAACAATTTGTTACACTAAATGTAAATGAATTAGTAAACTAAATTAAAGTTTGCAAGAAATTAAAATGTTTGCATGTGAAGAGTAGATTGCTCAAAGTAAGGTGCTTGTAGCTCAAAACAATATATAAAATAGAGAATGCAAAGCTTTAAGTCGAATTGTAGCAAACTTATCTAAACAAAATAAAAATGTGATGGGTGAGGTTGTGTAATTTTTAAGCATGCAGTTAAAATAGAAACCAAGAAAATGCAAAAGTTAATCCACCCACATGTTCTCTCCCCAACTAGAGAGAAGGCATGCCATGGGTAAAACCCAAGCTCCCACAAGAAAAATAGATCTTTTATTGTTAGTTTTTGTAGCATCCGATGTGTTCTAGCCAAGAAATTTTGTGGAGAGACTAAGATACATGAGTTCTCCTAAACCCGGAAATTGTTTCCGGAAATTCCACCTAGAAGCGTTTCAATTAGATTATTAACCAATTTTTAAATATTTCCTAAGTCTAAACTAGGGAATATGGTTAATTAATCAGTATTTACTATTAATTGAGATAAGGTGAGAACAATCTAGAAACTCACATGGATCGACAAGGAATTAATCTAGGCCATCAATTATGTTTTAATCTTGGTCGTTGGTGCTCCAACAGAAGATTATAAGAAGTCGATTGGTAGATAGAGAATACAACAGTGCAATTACTCAGTTGCCTAGGCAGTTCAATTTTCTCAGTGGTTGTGATTCCGCAGAGAAGATAGAGCCAGAGGGTGAGTAGCAGGTGAGAGAGGAGAGCAACAGAATTCCAGGAGGAAGATTTCTAACTTCTGGAAAACGCAGAGTGAGGAAGGGCGAATTCCACAGTAGCTCTGCGCAGTCATTGCGCAGAGAGTGACGCAAAGGCTACATCTTGAGGATAGAGGGCCCATCTCAGGGGCAGAAATTTGCAGTGGAATATGAGAAAATTCTCACAAAAATTCTCTCAGTATTTTCCTCGTATTAGATTGTCAGTAGAGCATCTAAAATTTTTGTACTCAGATTTGTTGCTGAAGAATAATAAGAAAATCCTCATTTGCTGCACCAGTTTTCCCGCATTGGGTTTTTCCAAGTACATTTGTCCAAAAATAACTGTGTTAATATTATTGTTTGTGTGCTAAATTTTCTCAGTTTCTGGTATTTTATTTTCCGCGGTAATTTTATTGTGAAAATTGCAGTTGTGATTTTATTCATTGTTTGTCGTAGCAAATAAACTACATAATTAAATTTACAGTTAGAAGAATAATTTCCAGTTGCTGCAATAGATGAAATTTTCACATGGTATCAGAGCACGGATGATCAGCTGCAGAGCTCAGTAGCGAAGACAAAAGGAGTTTCATTGTTTAGTGAGAGCAGCAGATCGAAACACCAGGGGGCAACACATTCACTTTGCAAAAGGGTTGAGTCACTTGAGGAGAATCGATTTTTTCTAAGAAGAGCGACAGAAAAATTTGATCTCTCCAGATCGAGTAGCTCCAGGTCACTCAGTAGAAGCTCCTTTAGTCCAGTAGCAGGGGCAGCCAATGGGACCGGCAGGAGGATCAAGTACAATGACTAGTGCTAGTATTTCCTTAGGAGTAGGAGATTTGGGGAATTCTCAATAGACTAAGCAGCAGGAACAGGAAGAGGAGGAGTTGGTTGAACCTCCCACCACCATTGGAAGAGCCAGTAGAGAAGTTCGTCAGGAGATGCGGAGAAGTTTATTGGAGCTCCTATGGCAGACAAAGGACAACGCAGACAGCCTGACAGGTATCAAGCCTTGATAGCTCAGGTTGCAGAACCTTCCAGCTTTCAGGAAGCCGCATAGCATCAGGTGTGGGTAGATGCCATGGTAGAGGAGTATAGCTCTATCATGACAAACGATGTTTGGGAGGTAGTGCCAAGGCAGGAAGACAGATCAGTGGTGGGTTCTAAATAGATCTACAAGATCAAGTACGTTGTAGATGACAGTGTGGAGAAGTACAAGGCTAGGTTCGTGGCAAAGGGGTATGCACAGAAAGAAGGAACAGATTACGAGGATATTGTTGTATTCAGATTCTGCATAATAATAAAACCCTCAAGAGCTAGCTACACCGATTTTCTCGCATTGGGTTTTTCTAGGGACGTTTGTCCGAAAAATCTGTGTCACTCCATCTAGTTTAAGAGATATTTAATTAATTAATCTTTTTAATTAAGGACCCCAAGTCTAACTTAGGAAAATTAAAAGATTAAAGGTAATTAAATTAAACATGTGATGAGAATGACTTAAGTGACACGGATCAAGCATCTTCTAATCTTAGCCGTCGATTCAAGATTAGATCACAGTTGTTAATGTTTCAACGAGAAAAGTATAAGAAGAGGGCTTGGGGTCAGTTGGAGAACACACACACTGGCAGAGCACTGAAGCTAAGCTGGAATTCTAGGGCATGGTTTGCTAAGAATTTCAGAAGTGTTTCAGCTGCAGCGAGGGGCAATATTGGCAAGGGGGATGGTGTAGTCCCAGGCCAAGAGTATAACGAGGGTAGAGAAGAAGCATACTAGAGTAGCCGAGAGCCCAACAGGGGCAGTGCAGAGGCAGCAGGAGGCCAGGAGGGCTGACGCGGGCCGAGCCAGTGCAGCGCAGGGGCAGCATAACCCAGTCTAGGGTGACGCGGGCCCTTCCTAAGCAGCGCAGAGGCTGACACAGAGGGCTTCAGTGCAGCGTTGGGATTTCTAGAGGCCGAAAAAGGCTGAGTTATGTAAATCCCGTTTGAGGGTGTGAATCAGTCAGATTTACTATCTCCAGAATAGAGGTATTGCTGCAAATTTATTTCTTTGTCGGGTTAACTAGATTGGTGCCTAGATCTGTTGTCCTTAGAATCTGCTTAATAATAAAAACCCTACAGAAGCTAGCAACACTAGTTTTCCCACAATGAGTTTTTCCGGGGACAGTTGTCCAGAAAATCCTTGTGTGTCACTTTGTCATTGAGCATGTTATTTGGTTTAGATCTACATGTGTATGCTATTAATGTATTTACTTCGATGTTAATGCTAAAGTTTTCAAATTAATAACCTATGTAAGTAGGAAAAGAAAATCAAGAATTTAACAGTAGGGTTTCTATTTAAGTAAATTCAGAAATTTTCACATGGTATCAGAGCGATTGCAGATCTAGCTGAATATCAAGCAAGAAGGCTGAAGAATCTGTGTTGCAGAAAGCAGCAGCAGCAGCAGATAAATCGGAGAGGGCAACGCTGTAGCAGAGGGACGCAGAGGCAGTAGAGCCACGCAGAGGCTATCACAATCCCAGCTGGGTGACACAGAATCTTCCAGAGGACGCAAGAGCAACCTGCGTTGTGCAGTCGCTACACAAAGGCTACTCTGAGCTAGTCTGCTCACGCAGAGGGCAGCCAGGGTGACACAGTCCAAATTTGAGTGTTGTGCAGAGTTGTTGTGGTCCGGAAGCAAGGCTTCAGATCTTCGACAGTTGCTGGTGGGGTGGAGATTTTGCCGGTGCAGAATCGTGCCTAAGCTAAGTTGACAAAGAGCGGGAGGAGAACAGCTACTCAGCAGATTTCTCGCCAAAAGAAATCTGAGGATCGATTGTAGGGTGATCGAAGAGAGTTGATTCGTTGTGTTTGGTAGATTTCCAAGGAGGAAATCAGTTGTCAGAGGGAGCAGAGGGTGCCTTTCTCGCCAAGGACCCTGGATCCGAGCTTCTAGAAGCAGAAGCGGGGAAAGGAAGATATGTTCTAACAAATTTATGAGCAAATGGCGCCACATGAACTGCGTGATCAAGATAGGTTGGACGGCCTGTCCAACTTTTCTATCAGGAAGGCCAGAATCCTGGTAGTCCTGGAGGCCTACAGTATACGGGAGCATGCAGTGAAAGTCTTGGCTACACCAACTGATGCAGCTCTCCTGGAGAAGCACAATGAAGCAACGGCACATGCCAAGCAATTCATTATGGACGGGGTTAACGATCATGTGGTACCACACTTATCCAAGAAGGCAACAACTCATGAGATGTGGGAAGCCCTAACCACATTGTATCAAGGGAGGTCTATCCAGAGAAAGGTGCTTCTGGACAACCAGCTGAGCTTATTCATGATATCCAAGAGAGAGGAAATCGATCCTTTCCTATCTAGAGTGCAGTCGATCCAGGGTCAGCTGATTGGCATGGGGGTGAAGGTGGATGATGATGTCATGGTGAGGACCACTCTCAATGTTGTCACAGAGAATAGGGAAACTTTTGTCCAAAGTCTCTTGGGCAGAGCGGACCTTCCCAACTAGTACAATATGTGGGCTATCCTCCGATAAGATGAGATCCACCGAATGACCAAAAGGAGGTACAGCACCGGTTCCAGCAAGGTGAAGAAAGAGGAAGAGGAAGATACAGCCTTGGCATCAAAGAGGCAGCAAGGGAAAAAGAAGCATGATATGTCAAAGATCAAATGTTTCCAATGCGACGAACTTGGACATTTCGCCAGCAATTGTCCTCGGAAGAAGAAGGACATGGAAGCTTCTAGTTCCAAGGTTGCTGTAGCAGACAATGGCTCCAACGACCACGTAGCCATGAGCGCTCATGAACGACGAAAGTGGGGCGATCTTGATCTGTAGAGCAACTACAGAGTGGTGGCGGGATCCTTGAGTAGCCCAACTCTTGGATCACATCTGTGCTATAGGAGCCTTAAGACAGTAGCAAGAAATAACTGGAGCAGTGGGTGCAAAGATCACGGATGAAGCAAAGGCAGAAGCTGAAAAGCTAGAGAGGGAGCAGCACAGTGCATATACAGCAACAGCGTAGAGGCAGCAGTGCAGAGAAGGCATGCTTACGCAGTGCAATGTTGTAGCAGCACAGTGCAGATGCAACAGCAATGTAGAGGGCAGCAGCGCAGAGGAGGTCTGCTTATGCAGTGCAGAGCTGCAGCAGTGCAGAGCAGCAATCTATAGAGCTTCAGTGATGAGATGCAGCCCGACTGACTTGTCTATCATTTGGGCAAGGGTCCTTTAGTTGCTTACTCTCAACAACTGAGTTGCATTGAAGCAGTTAGCAGTGGCAATGTTATGAGCAGCACGATGTAGCAATTTGAGAGGGAGCTGCACTACGGATGTAGCAGTGGCGGTGACAGCGTCACGGGCAGCAGTGCAGAAGAGCAGCAGCAGCGCAGTGATGAAAGGCATCAGCGCAGAGACCCACACCAGAGATCAGTGCATAACTTCGGGGTGAAGTGTTTTGCTAGAGCACATTCCTTGCTAAGAGGGAGTGTTGATATTTTGGGGTGTTGGGGTAGCATCGGATGTGCTCTAGCTCCCAAACTTTGTGGAGGGGCTACAGTACATAAGATCTCCAAGACCCGGAAAGTATTTTAGGAAATTCCATCTGGTTTAAGAGATATTTAATTAATTAATTTTTTTAATTAAGCACCCTAAGTCTAACTTATGAAAATTAAAAGATTAAAGGTAATTAAATTAAACATGTGATGAGAATGACTCAAGTGACACGACTCAAGCATCTTCTAATCTTAGCCGTCGATTCAAGATTAGATCATGGTCATGGATGTTTCAACGAGAAAAGTATAAGAAGAGGGCTTGGGGTCACTTAAGCTAAGCTCGAATTCTAGGGCGTGGTTTGCTAAGAATTTCAGAAGTGTTTCAGCTGCATCGAGGGGCAATATTGGAAAGGGGGATGGTGTAGTCCCAGGCAAAGAGTACAACGAGGGCAGATAAGGAGCATACCAGAGCATCGCAGAAATAGCAGCCAAGAGCCCAGCAGACGCAACAAGAGGCCAGGAGGGTTGACGCAAACCCAGCCAAGGCAGCGCAGGGATAGTGTAACCTATTCTACGGTGATGTACGCCCTTCCTGAGCAGCGCAGAGGCTGATGCAGGCTAGCAGGGCTGATGTAGAGGGTTTCAGAGCAGCGCTAGGGTTTCTAGAGGCCGAAAAACGCTGAGTTCGGTAAATCTCGTTTGAGGCCATGAATCAGTCAGATTTTCTATCTCCGAAATGGAGGTATTGCTGCAAATGTTTTTCTCTGTCAGGTTAACCAATTTGGTGCCCAGATCTGTTGTACATAGAATCTGCTTAATAATAAAAACCCTCCAGAAGCTAGCAGCACCAGTTTTCGCGCATTGGGTTTTTCCGGGGACATTTGTCCAGAAAATCCTTATGTGTCACTTTGTCATTGAGCATGTTATTCAGTTTAAATCTGCATGTGTAGGTTGTTAATGTATTTATTTCAATGTTAATGTTGAAGTTTTTAGATTAATAACTTATGTAAGTAGGAGAAGTAAATCAAGAATTTAACAGTAGGGTTTTTGTTTAAGTAAATTCAGAAATTTTCACAAGCACTGCCACTGGATGGTAGGTGTGGCAGTGGCATGGTTGTTGTTGCTTCATCCTCATCTCTCAAAAGTTCTGCTTCCAATTCTTCTAGATGTATGTTGTTGTCTGCCAAATTATTGTCCTCTGGGTTGTTGTCCCAAACTTTATATGATAGATCTGTTGAAATTTTGGTGTAGTATCGAATGTGTTCTAGCTCCGAAATTTTGTGGAGGAGCTGGAGTACATGAGATCTCCAAGACCCAAAAAGCATTTGGAGAAATTCCATCCGATTTAAGAGATATTCAAATATTTAATATTTTTAATTAAGGACCCTAACTCTAACTTACAAAAATTAAAAGATTAAAGTGAATTAAATTAAACATGTGATGAGAATGTTCTAAGTGACGTGGATCAAACAACTTCTAATCTTAGCCATTGATTAGAGATTAGATCACAACCGTTGGTTTTCCAACGAGAAAAGTATAAGAGAAGGGCTTGGGGTCAATTGGAGAACACACACATTGGCAGAGCACTGAAGCTAAGTCGAAATTCTAGGGTGTGGTTTGCTAAGAATTTCGAAGTGAGTTTAAAGTGCGGTGAGGGGCAGTATTGGCAAAGGATTCTGATCTGAGGCCAAGAATACAACAGTGGCAGAGAGGCAGCATACCCAGCAGTGCAAAGGCCAACCAATGCTACGCAGTCCAGCCAGAGCCCAGTCAGGGGCAACGCAGAGGCAGCAGGAGCCACACAGGGCTGACGCAGGCACAGTCAGGGCAATGCAGGGGCAGCATAAGCCCAAAGAGGGTGGCGCAGGCCCTTCCAGTGCAGTGCAGAGGCTGACGGAAGCCAGTAAAGCTGACGCAGAGGGCTGAGGAGCAGTGCTGGTGTTTCCAGTGGGCCAGAAAGGGCTCGAGTTCTATAAGTCCCATTTTAGGGTGTGAATCAGCCATATTTTCTGTCTCCGAGTGAAAGAGGTATTGTTGTCGTGATTTTCTCTGTAGGGCCAACCATGTTTGGTGCCCAGAAATTTTTGTATTCAGAAGCTGCTTAATAATAAAACCCTCCAGAGCTAGTTGCACTGGTTTTCCCGCATTGGGTTTTTCCGGGGACATTTGTCCGAAAAATCTGTATGTCACTTTTTCATATGAGTGTGTTATTCAGTAAATGATCTGTATGTGTAGGCTGTTATTTGTGTTTACTTCGTTGTTTTTTTGAATATTCAGATTAATAACTTGTATGATTAATCGAGTAGGAAAAGTAAATCAATGGTTAGCAGTAGGGTTTCTTAGAATAAGAAATTTTCACATGGTATATCAGAGCATTGCAGATCAAGCTAAGTCTCCAGCAAAATTGGCTAAAGAAATTTTTGTTGTAGAGAGCAACTGAAGCAGCTGAGATCCGAAGAGGGGAGCGCAGCATCAGGAGGACACAGTCCCAGCTAGGTGACGCAGAGGCTGACGCAGTCCCAGCTGGGTGACGCAGAGACATCGCAGTGCCTTCCAGAGGGACGCAGGAGCAGCTTGCGTTGCACAGTCACTAAGCCAGTTTGCTCACACAGAGGCCAGCGAGAGGGACACAGTCCAGTTTTGAGTTGTTGTCCAGTATTGTCGTGGTCCAGAAGCAGGGCTTCAGATCTTCAGCAGTTGCTGCTGTGGTGGAGATTCTGTCGGTGCAGAATCGTGCCTAGCTAAGTTGACAAAGAGCAGGAGGAGAATAGCTGCTCAGCAGATTTTTTCCAAAGAAATCTGAGGATCGATCGTAGGGTGATCAAAGAGATTTGATTCGTAGGATTTCGCAGATTTTCGGGATTGGAATTAGTCATCGGAGAGAGCAGCTACTATAGAGGGTTTCTAATCACCAAGAAACCCAGATCCAGTATTTTTGAGTGCTACAACAGAAAGAGGGAGAGGAGTATCTGTTTGGACAGATTTGAGCAAAGATGGTGTCTCACGGACTGAGAGATCAGGACATGTTGGACAGCATGTCCAACTTTTTTATATGGAGGGCCAGGATCCTAACAATCCTGGATGAGTACGGCATCAAGGACCATGCAAAGAGAGTCCTAGTTGTGCCAACCGATGCAAATCCTCTGAAGGAGTACAGGGAGAGTCAAGCACGAGCAAAGCGCTTGATCATGGACAAAGTCAAAGACCACATCATGCCACATACTGTCGGGAAGAACACGGAAAATGAAATGTGGGTAGCCCTGGACACGATGGATCAGGGAGGCTCAGTCCAAAGAAGAATATTTCTGGAGAATCAGATGCAGTTGTTCCAGATGCAGAAGGGCGAGGAGATAGATCCCTTCCTCTTCGGACTTCAGACTATCCAGGATCAATTGATTGTCGTGGGTACGAATCCGGATAAGAATTTCGAAGTGAGTTTGCAGTGCGGTGAGGGGCAGTATTGGCAAGGAATTCTGATCTGAAGCCAAGAATACAACAGCAACAGAGAGGCAGCATACCCAGCAACACAGAGGCCAGCCAATGCTATGCAGTCCAGCCAGAGCCCATTCAGGGGCAGCGCAAAGGCAGCGGGAGCCACGCAAGGCTGACACAGGCCCAGTCAGGGCAGCGCAAAGGCAGCAAGAGCCACGCAAGGATGACACATGCCCAGTCAGCATAAGCCCAAAAAGGGTGACGCAGGCCCTTATAGAGCAACGCAGAGGCTGACGCAAAGGGCTGAGGAACAGTGTTGGGGTTCTCAGTGGGCTAGAAAGGGCTCGAGTTCTGTCAATCCCGTTTGAGGGTGTGAATCAACCATATTTTCTGTCTCTGAGTGAAAGAGATATTGTTCCCTTGATTTTCTCTGTATGGCCAACCATGTCTAGTGCCCAGAAATTGTTGTATTAAAAATCTGCTTAATAATAAAACCCTCCAGAGCTAATTGCACCGGTTTTCAAGCATTGGGTTTTTCCGAGGACATTTGTCTAGAAAATATGTCACTTTGTCATATGAGTGTGCTATTCACTAAATGATCTATATGTGTAGGTTGTTATTTGTGTTTACTTCCATGTTTTTCTGAATATTCAAATTAATAACTTGTATGATTAATCAAGTAGGAGAAGTAAATCAATGGTTAGCAGTAGGGTTTCTTAGATTAAGAAATTTTCACAAGATCCTCATAAGCCCGATCACAATAATGACTCAACAACCTCAAGTTGTAGTGCACATAAACCAAGCTTTCTGCTTCTTCTCACATTATGGATGAAGTTGTAGGTGCCCCAACACCTCTTTGTAGAAGAAGTATTTACAACCTGTGAGAGAACCTTTTTTGCAATTTTGGCAAAAGTCCCATGCCGCCATATGCTTCCCACCATGTGAGAGCATCAAATCTGTTTATATCTTCCATTGCATGCAAAGAACCAAAAAAACCAGTGCAACTGAAGTATCTGCCTAATTCAAGGCGCATATTAGCACACTCCTCACTATCAAGGACCAACTTGTCTAATGCTTTCATATATCCCTCTTGTACCTTTGGATCAGTATGAGGTTTGATCCTAACCCCACCCCCAGGTGCAGGTTGGCCCAACCAAGATGGAGAGTAGTATTTTGGCATAAGGATATATGCCAAGGCATGTAGTGGAACATTAATTTTATTCCACCGTGCACACACACAATTGTGAATCATTGAATACAAGTTGGGATCATTTTCCTTAACAACATATTTTATTTGCCCCAACATGCTATCCATCTGCTCATACACCTCTCCAATCATTGGTTTATCTGTATCTACAAAGCGAATCATGCTATAAATAGGCTTGGTGAAATTCAAAATTTCCCTCACACGTGCCCAAAACAAAGGATCAAGAGTTGTCTCCTCCACCTATTCAAAACCTTGCCTGTCAACTGATGTTGTTGCCCTGTCCTTTAATACCTTCAATTGTGGACTTGATACCATGGCTGCCAATGACTCTCTTACCTTCAAAAGGGGCCTGAAGGTGATGTAATAGCTAGCAAATCTAGTCTTTGCAATCTTCAAGAACTCCAATCTTGAGTGACTACGGAAAAGCCCATGGGTATTGCTATGATTTGTCATAAATCTTATCATTTTTTTGCCTCTCTTGTACAAATCACCAATCCATTTGTATTGAGGTTGTTTGATTTAATTATATCATGCATCAAAAGGTTCATTGTGTGAACCAAACAACAGACCAAAATATGTTGGGGTATTTATCCTCAATAATTTATCCCGCTGCCTTACAATTAGCAACTTTACCAATGATGACATGGACAACATTGTATGGCCCAATACGTTCAATTATGTCAAGTAATAGTTCTGCAATGTTGATGTCGGTCTTGAACTTATCTGAATAATCATATGATGAAACTTGAAAGGAATATTGCACCACTAACAGACATAGCAAGAACACTTATCAATGGCTTGCCTTTTACGTTTGTCCATCCATCAGATACAATGGACACCCCATGCTCATCCCAAGAACTTGTAATTCTACTCAAAGAATGAGTTATTTTTGCTTTTTCATGATCAAGTCCCACAGTTCTAGCCTTGTCATACACAGGGCTCTTGTATCCTTTGGGGGCATTATTAATGGCAGAAACCATTTCATGCCAATAAGGTGAGCGAAGAATGCTAAATGGTACCCCACATGCATAGAGAAACCGGAAAATTTTTGAATCCACATCATTCCTAGACCCTTCGTCAAGGAAATCTAATATGGTTCTACGCCTTAAAGAGATGGTTGCTCCTGTGCCAGGTGTGACTCCATATCCACTGCCATGGGTGGAAGTTGATGGACTTCTTTGTGCATGATGTGATGGTGCATAAGATTCAACGAAACCCTTAGATCTTTTAGATTTGTATTGGGCTTCCTCCTCTTCCCTTATGTATTTGGCTCTATCTGTTGTTGACACACTTACACAAGCTTTGATTCCTACATTTTTATCTCCATCCCATGGCCTTTTCCCACAAAGGTGCCTTTTGGCACGGGTGTATGAGCCTGTGAATTCTTTATTGCAATGGGGGCAAAAAAATTTAGTGGTTCCACCCCCTTTCCCTACTTCATGCCTATTAACATATTTCCACAATGGTGTTTGGTCAATTTTAGTTGGTGTCACTGTGGTCTCATTATCTCCACTCTCCCCTTCCTCCTCAGCATGGTACTCCTCTTCAGAATTTTCATCAAATCCACTATAACCCACTTCTTCATCCTCCTCTTCTGGAATAGCCCTCTTTCTTCTACTCTCCAACACCATAATAACAGAAATGGAACCAACAAGAAGAAAATGCCAAGCCATATAGCCATGATGTTTCAAGTTTTTAGCCTGCAAAAAAATGGAGGAATGCCAAATGGGAATAGGAAAAAATGCAACATAGAAAGAAAAAAAATCAATTTTTCATTTTTCAACAAATTAAAATGCAACATAGAAAGAAAAGAAAAAAATCAATTTTTCATTTTTGAACAAATTAAAAATGCAACATAGAAAAAAAAAATCTAGATTAGACTCTCCTACCTCTTTGTCCTTCGATCCCAAGCTCTAATATCCTCTCCAAGCTCAAAGCTCCTTGCTCTCTCCAAGCTCTCCTTTCCCTTGCTCTCTCCAAGCTCTCCTTTCCCTTGCTCTCTCTTGCTCTCTCCTCTCCTCTCTTGCTATGTTGCTCTCTCCTTTCCTCTCTTGCTCTCTCTTGAATGAATGATGAAAATGAGGGAGAGGGAGGGCTTTTTATTTCCCACCACCCCTCCCCCTCCCCCCCCTCCAAAAAATTTCATGGGAGGGTCCTTCCATGACTCCACGACTCTCATTATCATGGGAGGGTCCTTCCACGGCTCCGAGTCTCTTTCGAAAGGCTAAGAATTTGACCTTCCCCAAGGGATTCGTGAAGATGTCAGCAACATGTTCATCGATCTTGATGTGTTGGAGCCTTATTGCTCCCCATTGTACCATATCCCAGCTAAAGCGGTACTTGATATCAAAGTGCTTAGAGCGATCGAGGAACACGGGATTCTCTGAAAGGCAAATCCCACTTTGGTTGTGCAATAGATCACAATGGTATCTAGCACGTGCTCAAATAGCTCACTAAAGAGCTTCCTCAACCAAATAGCTTCATAACAGGCCATACTAGCTGCAATGTATTCGGCCTCAACGGTGCTTAGAGCAACAGATTTATGCTTCCTGCTCATCCAAGAAATCGAAGCAAACCCCAATGAGAAGCAACATCCTAACATGCTCTTTCAGCCCACCACACTTCCAGCCTAGTCAACATCAGTATATCCATGTAGCCTCAAATTCTCAGCAATGTATCTCAGCCCATAGTTGATCGTGCCATGGAGATATCTTAAGAGATTCTTAATAGCAATCCAATGTATGTGATGAGGTTCAACCATAAATTGACTCGGCGTATTCACAACGAAGCATATGTCCAGACGAGAGTTTATCAAGAACATCAAGGCCCCCACAAGTTGTTGATACTCAGAAGGGTTGGCCAATTCGGGCCCAGCAGCACTTCCACATAGCTTCTTGAAGTTGAGTTCCATCGGAGTAGACACAGACTTGCAATCCACCATCCCACATCTCTCTAGCAGCTTCGAAATGTATTTTCCTTGAGAAAGGAAAAAATCGCATGTCTTTTGCCAGACCTCCAAGCCTAGGAAATAGTGCATCAATCCTAGGTCCTTCATCTCAAAATCAGAAGTCAACTCCCTCTTGTATTGATAAATGAGAGGGTCCACACCAGTCAGAAAGAGATCATCTACATAAAGGACCAAAATAGAGGCACATCCTTTTCAACCTTAAAGTATAGGTTTGGATCAGCATAGCTCCTTGTAAATTCCAACTTCATCAGATAGTTATCAATCCTCTCATACCAAGTCCTGGGGGCTAGCTTCAACCCATAGAGGGCTTTCTTCAACTTGCATACATGTGTCCTTTGATCTTATACTTCAAACCCCTGAGGTTGTTCCAAGTAGACTTCCTCCTTAAGCAAGCCATGCAAGAAATCAGTCTTGACGTCCATTTGATGTGGGCTCCATCCTTGATTGGTAGCAAGAGCAATGATATATAAGA
This sequence comes from Pinus albicaulis, assembly GCA_034641835.2. Classification (NCBI taxonomy): domain Eukaryota; kingdom Viridiplantae; phylum Streptophyta; class Pinopsida; order Pinales; family Pinaceae; genus Pinus; species Pinus albicaulis. Next base: position 44,236 of record JAXQQM020062468.1, read on the forward strand.
TAGTGGTATATCGGGAAACCGATGCAAATATCTCGTCATAGTCCACTCCTTCCTTTTGAGAGAAGCCTCGAGCAACGAACCTGGCCTTATATTTTTCAGCACTCCGTGTTTGATTTTGTGAAGCCATTTAGAGGTGACCATAGACTTGTCCTTAGGTCTAGGCACCATGTCCCAGACATCCATTCTTCATGATCAATTCATATTCCTCATTCATCGCATCCTTCCATACTTGGTTCTTTACGGCTTCTTTGAACGTGCATGGTTCAACTTGAACAATAGTATTCATAACAGCCAAGTATCCTTGATACCTATGCAGCTTCATATTTTCACGAAATGTCCCTCCTGGAGCAGTATGTTTTTCAGCATCTTCGAGAGTATCTTTGAGCCATAGAGGTCTTTTCCTTGAGGTAGAGGGATCACCAAGAGGTGGATCAATAGGATCCATCGAACCATCTACATTGGCAATAGGTTCATCTGTTGAAGGTTCATCCTGGTTTTCCGCAGCATCATTATTGTCCTTCCTTGGGATAGGGAGGTCCTTGGCTTTCCCAAGGGCAGTATCTTCATTAAAGGTGACATCACAGCTTACTTTCACATCTCTTTGACCAGGCACATAGATTCTATATGCCTTTGAATTTTCACTATAGCCAACGAATATACCCTTCTTCCCAGATGCTTCCAAACTTGTTTCTTTTCTCTTTAGGCACATGAAAATACACGGGACAACCAAATATTGTAAAATGAAAAACATCGGGTTTCTTACTAGTGAATACCTCCTCGGGTGTCTTGAAATCCAATGCTTGATGTGGGCTCCTATTTTGAAAATACACGGTAGTGTTGGCAACTTCTCCCCATAAGAAATTTGGTAGACCTTGATCATGGAGCATGGCACGAGTGGCTTCCATGATTGTTCAATTCTTCCTTTCAGCAACTCCATTTTGGTCGAGAGTGTATGGAATAGTTGTCTCCCTCTTGATGCCAACCTCTCTACAAAAGTCGTTGAATTCATTTGATTCATATCCAGTTCCATTGTTAGTCCTCAATATCTTGATCTTCTTCCCCGTTTGATTTTCCACCAATGCTTTGAAAGAACAGAACCATTTGAACACTTCATCTTTCTTCTTCAATAAGTAGATCCATGTTTTGCGTGAGAAGTCACCCACAAAGATTGCATAATATAGGTATCCTCCCAATAATGTTACGGGTAACATACCAGACAGGTCGAAATGGACCAATTGAATAATATCAGTTGTCTTGCTTTCACTAGGATGGTCCCTTTGTAAGTTTCCCAATTGCGCAACCCTGACAAACACCTTCATGGTTCATATTAGACTCGGGCATACCTGTGACCATCTTCCTTACCCCAGGCATAGTATTAAAAACCAGAACCGGTGAACCTAATGAACCGGGTTTCGAACAAGAACCGGTCAAACCAGAATTGGTCATATCTCAATGAACAGGTTTTTTTTAAAAATACATTAAATAATTAATTTTTAATAATAAAAAATTAATTTTAAGATTTGCAACCATGATTCCAAGCCAATAGAGACAAAATATGCAATTTTTTCTCATTTATATATCATGTAAAGGTGAATATATCAAAATGGCACTGAGTGCAATACATATCATTGACAAAAGACATAAGCAATGAGGCTCCAAATGGCCTATAAAGTCCAAAAACAAAGCCTACAAACTATGGGGCCACTGGCCTACTACAAAATTACATATATGATATTAATGATCAACATTATCACTTGAAACTTCTCATCATGATCAAACTTAGTTGGTTGAGTCTCAACTCCCAAACTTTGCAACTACTCGAGTCACAAACTTCTCTATTAGTTCAGTGACTTGAGTCTCAAATTTCTAAAGGTATTCTGCCCTAATATTACCTATTACTTCATTTGGTGCTCCACATGGCTTTACATGGCCTCCTATCCGAGCCAAGTGTTGCTTGAACCTGTAAATACCCCCTCCTGCAATAGATTTTTGGCAATATTTGCAGACCATTTTGCCATCAATCATATCACAATGAACCCATGCAGTGCCCTTAGCTTTTGGAGGCATGATGTCTACTACTTAGCTCAAACTCTTTGTTGTTCCACTACTCCAACGAAAAATCAACACTCTCCAAGCTCTCAATCAAACTCACAAAAGCTGCAAATGAGATGTGTGAGACAAATGAGAGGGTACTCCTGCTTTTAAAGGATTGGGGATGGTGTTTTTAAAGGGAAACAACCCTCCTTTTCCATCCAAAACCACGTCTATGGGTACCTCTGCGGCCATGACAGCTAATCGGTCGGTTTAGGACAGAACCAGCCGGTTTATCCATAAATCAGTTAGTTTTGTCCTAAACCAGTCGGTTATCACCAGTCAGAATGGTTTTTTGGATCAAAGGCCACCCTTAACCAAGTTTTTTTGCCGGTTTGACCCGGCTGGCCATTGAACCAGCCAGTTTTGAATACTGTGACCGCAGGTAAGGCTTTGTAATGTAAGTGGGCGAACCTCCAGTACCATAGCTCAGATTGAAGAGAAGTATCACTAGCCAAAGTGTTGACACCTAATCCTATGGATGGGTGTGCATATGTATTTTTGTATATTATTTAATATTAGGAAATGTATTAGCCAAGAGTCATTGGGAGATGAATCCCAATATTCTCACCTCCATCTATAAGAGAATACATTCTCTCAAATATCATTAATATTCTCGTATTTGAGGAGTTACCTGTTTGACATGGCATCAAAGCCACCCCACACCAGACAGCCTGTGGTGTAACTGCATATCCTTTGCCTACCAATATAGATTTAGTTTTCGTCATTCTTAATTGCTAGATCTATTCCGCATTTTTCCCTATATAGTACTGACATTTGCAGCTCCAGCTCCTGCAGCTCCTGAAGACTGCAGGCTCTGTCAATCTGCAAATTGCAGGCTCTGCCATTCTGCAATTCCAGCAGTCCTGCAACTCTGTCATTCTGCAGATTCAATTTCAAAAAAAAAATTGTAACGCCCTTTTGGGCCTCCTCATTCTCCATAGACCAGCGCTCCTCTCCATTCATCCCTGCGCTCCTCTCCATTCACTCACCTCCCTCTCCCTCACCCTCGACTCCCTATTCACCCCTCACTCGCTCCCTCCTTTGCAGTACAGCGCTCCCTCCTGCGTTTAACACACCCCTTCATATATATACAACGCTGTCATACCACGCCTCCATACGCCTCCTCCTTAATATTCATTACAGGCTGCCTGTCATACATTCCCACGCATCATATTTAAACGCTGTCGATTCAATACATATCGCTCCAGTTTTTCAATTCCACGTGTTTACAGTCAACTCCAGTTTTATATACAACGCCCTCCACGTTGCTATACCGCCTCTATTCAAATGTTGTCTGCATTTATTAACGCTGCGGTTTATATCCAAACGTTGTGGTTTATATCCAAACACTGTCTGCGTTTATTAACCCGTCTGTCGACTCATATTCAAACGCTCTGTCATATTGTATCACTTATATACAGTCATATGTCCGCCCCTCCAGCGTTTTAACGCGCAGTCATCATGGTATAACACAACTCCGCGCTGGTATAACACAACTCCATGCTGGTTTAACACAACTCCGCTCCGCTCCGTTGTATACCACTCCGCTCTCGTTTACTCCCCACTGTGTTTACTCCCGTGACCTGTCGACTATAACACTCCACGCTGCATATATAACATATAATACGCTGCCCATATGATACAGCTTTGTCCATGCGCTATCATAGTTACAATATCGATTGTCCAAAATTGACTGTTCAAAGTTCTCTCACCATAATACAGCGCGTTGTCTTATATTTCCGCCCCCCGCAACCATTTCTAATACCACCTCATATATTACACCACCATTTGTATACAATAGTATCATTCCTCCCATTCCAACACCACTATTTCAACGCTATTCCATACAACGTTGCCTCCCATATATACCGCCCCTCATATGCTCTTACGCCCTTTTCAATACCATTCCACCCTTTACAATACCATTCCACCTTTTTCATATACATTTTTTCCCAAAACAAAACAAAAAAATACATTTTTTTTGTGCAGAATTCAGATTTTTTAGCAAAGAGCTTGTGTTTTTAGAATCAGCTTTTTTTTCCAAAGTGTTTCTGTCCTTTTAAAATTCAGCATATTTGCAGCAAAGAGTTTTTTCAGTACATTTTCCAGCAAAGATTTTTTTTGTTTTCTCTCCTTCAAGAGAAATTTTCCAGCAAAGTTTTTTCTCTCCTCCTTCAAAAGAAGATGACAGTCCCTTCATCTTCTAAAGAGGCTGCCTACTTGGCACAGAGAGAAAAGAGACATGATTCAGGGCCATCCAAAGGAAGAGAAGACAGAAGAAGAAGAAGAAACTTCAGAGAAAAGGGGGGCAGACAATCTAAAGCTCAGCAGCAAACAAATCAAGACAGAGGGAAAATTGATGACAAAGACAAAGGTAAACCAGTTGAATCCGCTCACTATGTTCTAGCACATTGTAACAATGGAGTAACTGAAAACCTATTTGATGTTTCATTTACTTCATGGAGAGATGATTGGTTGCTAGATTCGGGAGCAACATGTCACATGACATTTAGAAAAGATTTTTTTGAAGAATTCACTGACAAAGTTGATGGAGCAGTATATTTCGCAGATAAATCCAAACTCAAGCCATCAGGGCTTGGCACAGTCAGGCTTAAACTGCCTGGTCTTCCTGATCATATCCTACATGAGGTTCTATACCTCCAGGAGTTGAAGAGAAACTTGCTGTCCCTGGTCGAAATCCGGCAGCAAGGACACTCAGTTCACTTGTTTGATGGCAAGGCGGTGGATGACATCGAGATCACTCACTTGTCATGGAGGAATAGAAGAAAGGGAGACTTTTTAGTGAGTTCATCTTCTGCATGCTCAAAACTTTGCATTAGAGTTCACATCATGATGAAGGTACATTTCCATCAAGTCTTTTATGGCATGCTAGATTTGGACACTTAAATTATGACGGCCTTCGTTTGTTGAAGAAAAATGGTGTTAATGGACTGCCTACAATTCCTAGGAAACCTAAGGAATGTGATGCCTGTATTCTAGGAAAGCATAGCAAACAGCCATTTCATGATTCACAAACCAGAGCACATAGAAAACTTGAGCTTATTCATTCATATTTATGTGGCCCTATGCCTGTTGCTTCTGCAAATGGAAATAAATATATGATGACATTTATTGATGACTACACCAGAATGTGTTGGTTTTACTTATTGAAGAACAAGTCTAATGCTTTTCAAACATTCAAGAATTTTCATGCATGGATTGAAAATGATGCACAAACTCATATTGGCTCTTTATGTACTGATAATGGAAAAGAATACACTTCAAACGAATTTGAAAATTATCTTCGTCAACATGGGATCAAACATCAAACAATTGTGCCCTATAATCCCCAACAGAATGGTGTAGCTGAAAGAATGAACAGGACAATTTTAAATATGGTTCGCTTCATGATGTTTTTTAAGAATGTAAAATTGATGTTTTGAGCTGATGCAGTTCTATGTGTTGTATACATAAAGAATAGGTGTCCTTCAAATTCAATCAGAAACAAAACTCCTTATGAAATGTGGCATGGCCACATTCCTTCGATAAAGCATTTCAGGGTCTTCGGTTCACCTGTTATGCTTTGATACCCAAGGTACAAAGGAATAAACTTGGTGCTAGAAGTCGAAAATGTATCTTCTTGGGGTTTTCCAATACCTCCAAAGGATATCGTCTGTATGATGAAGCAAATAAGAAGTTTGTGATAGCAAGAGATGTCATATTTCTTGAATCTTCCAGTGACCAAGGTTGTTGAACGGCAACTTGATCGCCGGACAGTTACACATGCAAAGTCTTTCCAAGAATTTGATAATGTGATTCCACACCTTGAAGGATTCGATATTAAATCAAGTTGTGGAATCATATCCTAAAAGCACTCTCTCCCCCACATGAAGAAACAACCACGGATGACACATTGGATGATGTGATTGACGAGTGGGAGATTGAATCTTATATCCAATCCCAACTCGAGTCCCGTGACCGACTGAGCCATCTGAGAAAGGTCCTCCAAATGGTGACAAAGACAACGGAGGATGTTCATCTGATGAGGGTTGGAAAAACGAGGGGAGCAAAGAAGTTCCACTCAACAAATCGAAGGTGATGTAGATAATTTTGATTCCCCTGTTGATATGGATATTGCTTATAACTGTGAATTGAGTTTTTCTACAGATCATGAACCAACTTCCTTCAAAGAAGCCGCTTCTCATGATGAATGGAAAGAAGCTATGCAGAAGGAGTATGATGCCTTGATAAAAAATGGCACTTGGAAGCTGGTTGATCCTCCTTTGGGAACGAAACCAATTGGTTGTAAGTGGGTCTACAAGAACAAGTACAAAGCAGATGACTCACTTGACAAGCACAAGGCTAGGCTTGTGGCAAAAGGATTCGCACAGACATCTCCGAAAGGTCCTCCCAAATGGCTGACAAAGACACTGGAGGATGTTCATCCTGATGAGGTTGGAAAAACAGGAACAAGAAGTTCCACTCAAGAAATCGAAGGTGATGTAGATAATTCTGATTCCCCTGTTGATATGGATATTTCTTATAACTGTGAATTGAGTTTGTCTACAGATCATGAACCAACTTCCTTCAAAGAAGCTGCTTCTCATGATGAATGGAAAGAAGCGATGCAGAAGGAGTATGATGCCTTGATAAAGAATGGCACTTGGAAGCTGGTTGATCCACCTTTGGGAACGAAACCAATTGGCTGTAAGTGGATCTACAAGAACAAGTACAAAGCAGACGGCTCACTTGACAAGCACAAGGCCAGGCTTGTGGCAAAAGGATTCGCACAGAAGGAAGGAATTGATTATGAAGAAACGTTTGCTCCCACAGCAAAATGGACCACCATCAGGACTCTCTTTGCCTTAGCAGCTCAGAGTGGATGGAAAGTCCATCAGATGGATGTAAAAACAACCTTCTTAAATGGAGATCTAAAGGAGAAAGTTTATATGTCCCAGCCAGAAGGATTTGTGATAAAGGGTCAAGAACACAAAGTTTGCAAACTTGTGAAATCCTTGTATGGCCTCAAGCAAGCACCACGAGCCTGGTATGAGAAGTTGACCGAGCATCTTCTGAAACTTGACTTCAAACACTTTGATCTTGATGATGCAACTTTGTTTGTTAAGAAAGTTGGAAAAACAGTTGTATATCTTGTGGTATATGTAGATGATCTTTTGATAACGGGAAACAATGAGAGCTATATTGCATCCATGAAGAAAGAGTTGAAGAAAGGTTTTGAAATGACTGATTTGGGTCATGTTCATTAATATTTGGGTATTGAAGTAATTCAACATCCTAAATTCATATTTCTTTCTCAGAAGAAGTACATTGGAGATCTCTTGAACAAATTTGGCATGGATGATTGTAAACCCTTAAGCACTCCAATGGAACAAAACTTGAAGCTCACATCTATTGAAGGGAAGGAATTTGAGGATGCAACTAAGTATAGACGGCTTGTAGGAAGTCTTATCTATCTGACCACCACCAGACCTGACATTTCATTTGCTGTTGGAATCCTCTCAAGGTTCATGCAAAAACCTTGTGAAGGACATTGGTCTGCTGCAAAAAGAGTGTTAAGGTACTTGAAGGGGACTCGAGACTTTGGACTCAAATATACACAGGTAGGCGACTTCAGCTTGATCGGATACTCTGATTCAGACTTTGATGGCGAAAAAGAAACAGGGGTGTCTACTACAGGTTACACCATGAGTCTTGGATCGGAAATTTGTCTCATGGAGATGCACGCAAACGATCGGTTCAATGAGATTCCACGGCAGAGCGAGAATATGTGGCGGCCAGTGAAACAACAAAGGGGGTGTGTGTCTCAGGAAAATTCTCGAAGATTTGCAGATGAAACAAATGCATTTAAATCCACTCATGATTGACAACACTTCTGCAATAAAGTTGGCCAAGAACCCAAAGTTCCATGATTGAACAAAGCAC